>JAOBYF010128665.1:0-11227 GCA_025403605.1 Parazoanthus darwini | reverse complement strand
GTTTTTATTTTTTTTTTACTATTTTTTTTTTACATTTATTTTGAGAAACGGATTGTTGTCTTCTGTACAATTCAATTTTGCATAAAAACCATTTTTTGAAAACTGTCAGAGTAAAGCTATAAAAGGGCCAAAACGTAGTGTTAAGAACATACCGAAGGCTGCCTTTTGTGTACAACATACAACAGAGAACATCTTCTGCTTTATCCGTCTTTTTTTTATTTAAACAGCACAGTTTGGTCTGCGCAGTGGAATCTTGCATTTAAGGTATAGCAATAAAAAACGCACTGAACAATGTGATATTGACAGATGTCCTAATCGTCTATGCGTAGTATTACAGTGATATCTTACAACAAGAGACTTAAGTTCATTTTAAAAAGCTCAAAAAACCTACGTCCGCAGTAAACGATCGCCGGCTTCCTTTGGAAGGAAGGAACGGACGGATGGACAAATAGACAGACAGACAGACAGCCGGACGGACGGACAGACATATAGATAAATGCATGCATCTTTCATAATCGGTTGTTTTGCTTCGAAATGTTACATCGCAATTACTAAAAACAATATGAATTGTGCAATATTTTTCGTGAAAATATACAATACAGGTTACAATATACATTAAGAGTCGTAATAGCAAGTGGATTAAGGTGGCTGAACACAGTTTGGACCATTTCAGAGTAGTTATCATCCAATCAAGCATTATGTCGGGAAGGTAACAGCTATGAAACCCAAACTTAGCAAGAAAAAACACAATAATAGAAGTTTAGGTTGTTTCCATGAACATTTTGAGCATTTCCATGGCAACGCAACAAATTTAAAACAACACTAAAATATTACTTTTTCCACGTTTGGTCTAAATCTGGTCATTAGAAATTAATTATTTTTTGCATGATTTTAGTCGGGATCACGTCTCAGTCACCAAAAGCAAAACAATAAAAATCTGACGCAGGAGGTCGGCAGTATGACTCAGAATTTGGTGAACCGTAATTTTGTAAATAAATCATTCACTGTCTGTCAACATCATGTTAGCGTCGCTATCTCATTAACATGTCTGCAAATTAAAATAAAATTCTAATGAGCAGTTTTTTTGCAAAATAGAAAAAACAACTTTTTTTTGTTGTATTTGATCCGATGTGTTGCCATGGAAACAGATTGAATGACAAAAAAACCCTACACCTGCATACTCTTCTGGTAAAGTGTTTCAATTGTACCAAATTTGGGTTTATCAGCTGTTAGCACTGAGACGTGATGTCATATTGTAGTACAGGTATTCAAATATTTCATAACTGTGTTCAGTCACCTTAAACTGTGATTAAAGTTAAAAAGGGACTTTAATTTTTTTACTGATTCTAAGGCTTAACACTTATTCAAACTACGTCTTAGAAGCAATGAAACAACTTCATTTATTGATTCTGTAACGTGGTCTCACATAACAGGATGTTCAAACATGGAGTTCTCGGAAAAACGGGAAGTTTAATGATGTAACACAGTGGGATTAACTAGGGAAACCACCTTTTTATAGAAAGTTGCAATGATAAAAAAGCAGAAAAAAATAAATTGCCATGGGTTGTGTTTTATTGTGTTGTCATATTTCGGCGATAACGTCCCTCTGTATGACATAAACGGCTTCCTTTCAAACGAATGAAATGGTTTGCAGTAAAGAAAGAGTAAAGAAAACAAAAATTCAAAGCGTGAAACAGTGATTATATAATGGCTTCCCTCCAAACAAGGTAAAACAAAAGAATCACGTGTGGTAAAACCGAATTGTTTACACAATGGTATTAGAATCTGTAAAAGCGTTTATGTCAGTTATACAACAACAACAACAACAACAATAACAAACTTATTATTACATGGCTGACTGATTTCGCGTGCTGTTATGGTCAATTTGTGGTCCGTAAGTTGCCGTACGGACCTCTACTTCAGGTGCGGCTGTCATTTACAGCCTCACTTGCTTCAAATAATCAACAAAGCCATATAATAAACATCTTATTAGCCTTGTTTGCTCGGTTCATATGGCAAGTTATGCATCCTCATTTTTTCCTTTCTTGTTTTCGTGGCCTGTGTGCTTCACGCTTGGGCCATAAAAGGAAGGAAAAAAACTCAGTCCATAACTTGCCCAATGGACGTCGCACTCGGCTAATAAGAGGTATGAATATGGGGTAGTGTATAGTAGTGTATTGTAATAAATATAAATATAAAATTAATGTTATTAATAATTTGGTTGAATGTGTACTTAATAATTTTATTAGTATGGAATATTGGTGTATTATAATTGAGGGGGTTTTTTATTAATAGAAAAGTTTTATAAATTAAAATACTAACTGGTCAAAACTGCATTTTGTTACTCTTATAGAATAATACATAGAGCTACAGTGACATGTTAGAGTGGTTTTTTCAAATGCATTTTGATCTCTTCCTGGTGTCTTGTTTAACCTCCGGAAATGTGTTTTCATTTATTACAAGAAAGCATTGACTTTCGGTTTTGTGGCAGACCTAAGACTTGTTTAAAGAGTGTTTTGAGTGCAGCTTGTTGAAACAGCAGAGAATCCCATAAAGAAAAAAATAATGAATGTCATGTTCAATACAGTGGTATATACCTTTGTCATTCTTCAGCAATGTTACTGGTCTTGCGGCCTGTTTGGAGTGTCCATCGCGGTTTTACTGCAAAGGAGGTGATTATGGTGCTACACCATACAAGTGTCCCCCAGGACACTACTGTCCAGCTGGTACTGGCTTGTCCTGGAAGAAATGTAAAGCTGGAACTTGGAACAAGCACGTAAGTGTGTCAACCTCCCTTGCCCTTGTCCATACTCTTTGATTTTATTGTTCAAATTGTGGTTTTCCAAGTCCTTTTTTTGATTTTCCTTTTTGACCTCCGTGTCCATTTTTTCTAGTCCTACGTCCTGTATCCTTTATGAATTACACTGTGTTACTTTCCATTTGCATTTCTTTTTTACTGCACCATTCCTGCTTGAATTGTATTCTTATTATCTTCCTTGTAACTCCTGAAATAATCTTTGAATTTTAAACTTAATCTTAGAGGCGTCCTAGGAATATGAAACATTATCATTATTTTTGGAAGTTTCAGAACGTCTGGTTTCCCCTTTTAGTATTTGAATGTTTGGTTAGAAACTTTAATTTTTAACTTTTGTATGACTGCTACTGGTCAAAACCTCTATAATTTTTTTTTTGTGGTTCCAAAATACTGCTGGGATTAAGGCATCTGGAAAAATCTCAGAAACATTCCAGCCTGCGCAAACCCAGATTTAAGTAACAATTAGATTATTTTAAACAGCTATCCTGTTCTTATATTTTTACAGGAGGGACTTGAGAGCCAGTCAGAGTGTGAACCATGTCCAGGTGGATACTATTGTGAGGGGGCTGGTGTGGACAAATTTCCTAGTCCCAATTCTGGAGAGTGCGATGCAGGTTTTTATTGTGTCAAAGGAATAGACATGAAACGACCCTCAACTGGCTATAACGGCATTGGTGGTGTATGTACCAGAGGACATTACTGCCCCACTGGAACTGTTGATCCCATTGGCTGTCCAAATGGGACGTTCTCTAATGTGACCCAACTGGAGGCAGCAAGTGACTGTACCCCGTGTTCCTATGGCAACTATTGTGAAGAGTCCAAGCTCACTGAACCAACAGGTAACACAGTATTATCAATAATAATAAAAATCTTAATAATGATTAATAATCATACTCTTAATTTGAATTGGTTACCAGTTTAGCACAAAGTTATTTTTGCCTAGGCCTTATATAAACAAAAATATCCGACAGAAAACAACAATGAAAAAAGTACCATGAAAACAGCTATAACAATACTAAAATTTTCTGCAATCAGAGAATGTTTATCAGAAATGGACATTAACTCATATTTTGCTACCACTTCTTTCTATTCTTTCCTTCCCTTGCAATTGTGTTATTTCATGACAAAAATTGGTTATGGATTCTGCTGTGAAGGTTAAAATTTTGAAACTGTCACTTTCCTGTAAAGATCCGTAATAACTTGCCAGATGTTTCAAATACCCTTTGTTTAAAAGTAATTTCATACTAGACGTTACTGCTGCTCACATTTTTTAAACAGGTGTATTAATTTATTACAGTACACTTTGTTGCATGAATGTTTCCATCTGCTAGCCTTTCGGGCCTTGCCAAAGCTATTGAGTTGTTTAGCCATCATGGTTTTAATTTGTGTTTAAATTAGATCAAAGCATAAATTTATAAAGACTTGGTATGCCTGTTCTGTTGTGGATGCACAGCAAACTCTGAGTGATATTTTTGCTCGGTTTGCAAGTGGAGAACTTGATGACGGAGAGCCAATTGACGTGTAAAAGAATGATAAATGATAATAACTGACTTTTGTACAGAGGCACTTGCCTTTATCATATTCTTAAAAAACAGTTAATCAAAAGTAAATTTCCCAAAAAAGGCCTTCCGTTTCATAATTCCGGATGTTAAACAATTTTTTGCTTTGCCTTAACTCCCTTTATATTATGTAGATCCTCCCAACACCCCTTAGGATTTTATGTTCCCCCAGAGAGTTAATGGTGTTATCCCTTCACAATATCGCAGTCTACAATATACCCTGAGCAATAGCTACTTGTAATAGTCCGTTAACATAATAACTTCTGTCACAATTTCCCACAAGAGTCAATTTTAAATGTTGCAAAATTTCTTAAGAAAGCTAAAAGTTAATGTTGTTTTCAAATTTAGGTACTTATACCTTTCCACATCTAGATATTGAAACTAAGCCATTTAGTTCTTGTGATAGTAACAGAAAGTATGCATGTTGTAATGCTGCCAGTTCTCATTACTTTCTTTGCTTTGCCTTTAGGCAAATGTGACTCTGGTTTCTACTGTTTAAGAGGCTCCAACACAGCACGTCCTGCAATCAAATCTTCAACAGGCGGACCCTGTACTAAAGGCCATTTTTGCCCAGAAGGAACTGCATTCCCTATAGGATGTCGATCAGGCACATTCAATCCGAATGAAGGAGAAGCGGAGTGCTTCACTTGTCCAAAAGGTTACTACTGCCCTGAGAACTCCACAAACTACAATTCCTACCCCTGCCCTGAAGGCCATTACTGTCCCAACGGAACCAAGTTTGCCACTCAGTTTCCATGCCCCAAAGGTCATTTTAATAATAGAACAAAAGGCGAAAGAATTGAGGACTGTTTTGCTTGCCCTGGTGGGATGTATTGTAATAGCAGTGGACTTACTGGGCCGACAGGCGAGTGTGCCCCTGGCTGGTTCTGTGTTAGAGGGGCATGGTCTGATCGACCAGTTGACTATGATAACTACACCTCTGGTGACTGCCTTTGTCCATCTAACTCCACGGGAGGGGAGTGTCAACCAGGCTTCTATTGCCCTCAAGGTTCGCATGAACCAAAATCTTGTACTGGAGGTCATTACTGTGAAGTTAAAGGAAAAGACAAAGTGACTGGAAAATGTGAAGCAGGCTACTTCTGCACAAGTGGTGCCTTTAATCCACGCCCACTTGATGGTGTCACTGGTAGTATTTGCCCACCTGGACATTACTGTGAGATTGGCACCACCACGCCCAGAAAGTGTCCGGAGGGGACTTTCTCTAACGACACAGGTAATAAGAATATCAGCGACTGTGTGCCATGTACGGAAGGGAAGTACTGTCCAGGTCTTGGTAACACCAAGCCATTTGCTGATTGTGACCCAGGTTTCTACTGCCCTGAAGGACAGCAACATAGCCAGCCTTTTAGCTGTACTAAAGGCCATTACTGTGAGCGCGGCAGTCCAGAACCAGTTGACTGCCCATCAGGACAATACCAAGATGAGATACAGAAAGACTCATGCAAGATTTGCCCAGCGGGATACTATTGTGACCACAACGATGATCTGAGCTCATTTAACAGCTACGTTTGTCCTAAAGGGTACTTCTGTCCTAACGGCACACGGTATGCAACTGAGTTTGGGTGTCCCAAAGGCACTTATGGTAATGACACTTTGTTTCACAGTGCTGATCAGTGCACCAGTTGCCCCCCAGGGAAATATTGTTTAGGTAAGTGGCCAGGCTGTGAGGCTGTAAGTTTAAATGCCAGAGAAAGTTAACTAGAAAATTTACAGGTCTCGAAATGTTTGTACTGTTATAATACAACTACCATTAATTTTTTTTAGTGAGTGCTTTATTTGCTGAGTTAAACAATTGAACGAGAAAATGATTTGAAAACTATAAATAACCTTAATTGTATTTGATTTGCAAATTGGATGAAAGCAATGCACTATTTAATTAGCATACATGATATTAGCCACAAAACTTGTTAGTCCTTGATTCCACTACACAGTACTAGTGTGCATATAAAATTATATATATACAGTCGAACCTCGACTATCCGGACCTCGATTATCCAAACTTCTTGATTATCCAGACTTGCTTTCTGATCCCAATTTTTTTATGAATATTAATTTGTCACATTCAAGATTCTTAGCGATAATTTTTTCCTCCACACTTAGTAAAAAACTCCAGTTGGGAATTAATTTGTTTCCCTTGAAAACACAAATCAGTAGAAGTTTCATGCTAACACGCACGTTGTGCATTTCACTTTTTCGTTAACTTTAAGAACTTGTAAATACTCACAGAAGAAAATGTATATTTAGACAGTTGTTAACTGTTTATGAACAATGAGTTGAGTTGTGATTTTGATTCTTGCATGGTTAAATGTTATTTAGTTTAATTTACATCTCATTAATATTCTTACTTTCGATTATCCCGACTATTTAGCCTAGTCCCAATGAGTCCGGATAATCAAGGTTCGACTGTAGTAGAATTCACTGATGACATTCTACATTGGAGGAGAATTTATTTTTAATTAAAAATAGCTTTAAATGAATATATCAAGTGATAATTTGGAAACTGTTGTTATTATTCTAGAGTACATACCATTCAGGAAAGTGACTTATCTGAATACTGATTTGTGCTCAATCATATCTTTGTTCATTATCTTTGAAAATCAGGTCAAAATTCAAAACATGTTAACTGATTAGTTTGATATGACCTTACAACAGTCTCTTCGGTGTCATCACATTCATGGTATTCCTTTTCTTGTCCACTCTGCAGGGTCTTCTGACAACTACACAGATGACTGTGAGGCAGGGTTCCATTGTATTCTGAGGTCTCACACTCCCACACCAACAGATGGACTGACAGGGCGAGAGTGTCCAGAAGGACAGTTCTGCATCAAGGGAACTCCAGCACCAGAAAACTGCCCGCCTGGCACATACTCAAATGTTACTAAACTGCGTGCAATAGATGAATGTGTTGACTGTACCCCAGGGAAGTTTTGTAAGGACGCTGGTTTAACAAAGCCAAGCGGAGACTGCTCACCGAGGTACTACTGTAAGGGGAAAGCTAGCCAACCGGCACCTCAAGATAACTTGACAGGAGGCAACTGCACACCTGGCCATTTCTGCCCTGGAGGAACACCTAAACCTATTCCTTGTTTGGTAAGTCACACCTGAACCAAATTAATTCCCTGTTTGGTAATTCACACATTAAATGAATTACCTAGCACTGAACCATTAACCTTCAACAGATAAACTAAACCCATATAGCTATCATAAAACCAGTCCTTTCTTACCATCTCAACTCTATCTAGACAAATA
Source organism: Parazoanthus darwini (assembly GCA_025403605.1). Lineage (NCBI taxonomy): Eukaryota > Metazoa > Cnidaria > Anthozoa > Zoantharia > Parazoanthidae > Parazoanthus > Parazoanthus darwini. The sequence continues at coordinate 3,583 of JAOBYF010128665.1, read as the reverse complement.
TTTGGGAGAACTCACAGTTATTGGTTTATGTAAATTTGACAGTTTTATTCTGTTGTAAAAGGTATGATTTTTATAATGAATCTGATGGGCTTATACAAGTGGAACTTTTTTTCTTGTGCGGTTCACAGTTTAAATTAAGTACTTTGTTATCTTGCTCTTTTTTATTAGATTCATTTTTGATCATACTCATTGAAGGAATGAATTGATTTATTTTCAAGGATGGTTCCTATATGAAAGAGCCCTTGGCAGAACGCTGTATTGACTGCCCGAAGGGATTCTTTTGCGTCAATGACAAGAGTCAAGATCCTGAGCCTTGTCCACAGGGCTATTACTGCCCTACAGGCACAGGCTTCAACTGGAAACCCTGCCCCAAGGGCAGCTACGGAGATACAACTGGACTAGCAAACGAAACAAGTAGGCTCATTCTCAGTTTAGTTGGCTCCGACTTAGGGAAACCCACACTCCATTAGTTTTGAATCAGTGAGTTGACTATTGTGTCGTGACCCCAAGCAAACTTAGGGAGAATGTATGGGAATTTTGACTTTTACTGGTATCGCAGTAAATATTAAAATAAATAAATTTTTCTTGCTTCTTGGGTTGTTGGTTTCCCCCTTCATCTGTGGTGGCAATTTGGAGCCATTTGATGCAGTAAGAACTTTTGAAATGGCTCCAAATTACCACCAGAAGGACACTTATTCTGATACTTGAAACTCATATTGTTCAAGGTACATACTGAATCAACTACTGTGCATGCAAAGTGGTTTATACAGGGTTCATAGTTCCTGTGTTTCCTGGAACGTCCTGGAATTCTATTGTTGGCCCTTGGATACTATTGAAATTTTAGATTGGCTCTTGGAAAAGTGATAGTATTCTGGAACATTTAAATTAATGGCTTTCTTTTTTATGTTTAGAATGTATTATTAGAATCATTACCTTGCTGATTACTGTGGCCAAGCAAAACGTCATATTTCCGGACGGGTATTAATAGCTATTATCATTCAGTTTAAAAGTTGTCCTTTGGTTGGTTGAGTAAACATCGCATCACCTGCAAACAACTGCCTACAAATAATGGTTTGTTCAACAGGGTTTGTACAGGTCCTGGAAAACCTGGAAAGTCCTGGAAAATCAAAAATTTAGATTCCAGGCCTGGAAAACCTGGAAAACTAGTGATGGTCCTGGAAAGTTCTGAAAAATTTGCTTTTTCTTGTTCAGTAAATTATCATGTAAAATACTTATCTCTTGAATATTTATCACTCACAATTGCCTAACAATTGTTGCGGATGAGGAATCAGTGTGAAAAGTGTCACAAAAGTTCCGTATTATCTGGAAACATCCGAGCACTTCAGTAGTTACAACAGTGACAATAAAACGTCACAGCTATTGCTCCATAATTAATATTTGTTGCAAATTGCTACGTGGTTGCTTCAGTGGTTATTTTAGCCTTTTCAGGTCCTGGAGTTTTGTAAATATTAACCTGGAAGGTCCTGGAAACGTCCTCAGCTGGAATTTGAATTAGCCATTAGTGTACGAACCCTGGTTCAAGTGCACCAGGCACATAGGCAGGGGGTGCACGGGGTTCATGTGCAAACCCCCTCCCCCCCAATCTGTCATTCCACTCGGAAATGACTGATTCTGCAAAAATGTGACTGCTGATACAAGGTCCACTCAGGTTTGAGGTGCAGCCCCTGCAATAAATGCTGGCTATGCACCTGTCCACTGTGTGTTTGCTGCAAATAGTGTTTTGCTCATGCTCAGTCCGTGAATCTATCCGTCAACGTGTAAAATATTTATCTTTTGTAAATGCTATAACTAGTAAGGTCAGAGAATTTTACACTGCAGTTGCTCACAACTCTCCAATTAATCAAAGTTCCATTAATTTTTTTTTGCATAAGATAACTTACAATAAATATTGAAACACAACATGAATGGTACAACATTCTTTTATGTATTAAATTCTAAAAGAAACATGACAAATTAATTCCAGGTTGCAGACCATGTAGTGCGGGGATGTTCTGTGCCTATACCAATGCTACTTCCGAGACAGGTGCATGTAGTGGAGGATACTACTGCCGACAAGGTGCTGACACCCCAACTCCTGGGGTAGGTGCTCGTGGAGATGCAGGTCCATGTCCTGCAGGGAGCTACTGTCCACAGAAAACAGGGGAGCCCATAAAATGCCCTATTGGGCACTACTCTAATATGACCCACCTGAAGAATTCGTCTGACTGTGAACCGTGCCAGTATGGTCACTACTGTGGTGAACCTGGGCTTACGAACTACTCTGGACCTTGTGATCCCGGGTTTTACTGCCGTCGAGGATCTGAGGTGCCTAACCCCCCTGATGTGACCGTGTCTGGAGGACCATGCCCTGTGGGGCACTTTTGTAAGCAAGGAACCTCACACCCTCAGCCCTGCTTGGAGGGAACATACAATAATCGCACAGGCCAATCAGAGTGTCAGCAGTGCTGTGCAGGGTACTACTGCCCTGAGAAATCGATTTCCTGTTTGTTGGAGTGCCCCCAGGGGCATTATTGCCTTCCGGGCACGAAGCAAAAGTACGAACATCCTTGTCCTCAGGGGTATTACAACGATGGAAAGAGGAGCCAGAATTCAAGGTTGGTTTTCTTACTGACCATTGTTTTGAGATTTGTGATTTTTTTTTTGTGATTTTCAACCCTGGGTACCGATAGAAAAATTGATGTTACTAAATACTTAATAGAGAGATGCAGTAGTCCAAACCATGTATTGCTGTGAATTCAAGGTCAGATAAAAAAAAATAGCTGAAGAGTAGGAAAAATTGCTAAGAAACAAAACCGAGCTCACATTTTTGAGTAGATTTGTGAACAATTGCAATACCAATCTTCATTTATTTGCAAAGTGTTTTCACCACAAGAAATTCTGTTTGACTCAATTCATTTAAAGAGATCTTCTGGTGTTGCACCCAAAATGCTCTTTAAACATAGTTTCGGTCTGTTGCAGAGGAAGAAAATGATGCTTTTGTCCTGTTTGGTCACAGATTGGGATTTTCTGAAGGGGTTTTTTTCACTTTTGAAATTCCTGGTTTTGCCATCTTTAACTGTGACATGTTGCAGTGTCGCGTGTTGTGTTACAAGTTTTTGAAACCCATTCAAAAACTCGCAACATGTTGCTGGGCTCCCTGTTGCGCAGAAAATCGTCCCCGGTGACATGTTACTTGAGGACGATTTTCAACGCAACATTGTTGAGCGGAAAATTGTCGTTGCATGTTGACTCGTGTAACACGGCCTTAATATGAACAGAAAAGGCCAACACTGCTATACTGTCAGAACAGCTTGTGTATAGGCGGGTTTCAGCTGACGTAATGTTTACAGACAAATCTTTTCAATTCGTAACACCTTCGAGACACGATACAAAGAAACCTTTGTCTCAAACAGCCAATCAGTAGCTGGTAGACTCATTAATAACAAGTGAATTCCTCCTGTATATCACATAGCGAACTCACCACATGATCATGAGTAGGTTTGCCAGTGGGCATAACTTGTTTCACTCTCTATTATGTACATGTATATTTTCCAAAGGAAAACACTAATTTTTTTTCTCTCTT
>JAOBYF010128554.1:0-11230 GCA_025403605.1 Parazoanthus darwini | reverse complement strand
ATCTTTATGGTAACCTTGGTTCATGTTATCATTCTCTCGGACAATACGACGAAGCACTGTTCGACCATGAGATGCATCTGTGCATTGCGAAGCAAATTGGAGACAAGGCAGCTGAAGGAGGTGCATGTGGTAACATTGGTAACTGTTATTCTTCCCGTGGAAGGTATGACAAGGCTATACAACACTTTAAAATGAAACTCGACATTGCTGAGCAAATTGGAGACAAGGCGGGTGGCGGGCGAGCTCATGGAAGTCTTGGTGGTTGCTATCAGTCCCTGGGACAATATGAGATGGGTGTGCGTCATCATCGGATGCATTTGCGTATCACAGAGCAAACAGGAGATAAGGCTGGTGAGGGAAGTGCTTATAGAAGTCTTGGAAGCTGTTATCGTTCTCTAAGACAGTATAAGAAGGCCGTGCAAAATCTCGAAAAGAGTCTGTACATCGCAAAGGAAGTTGGAGACAAGAAGGGCGAGGGAACTGCCTATGGAACCCTTGGTGCCTGTTATTTTTCCCTCGAACAGTACAACATGGCTCTAGTTCAACATGAAATGCACTTGAACATTGCAAAGGAAATTGGAGACAAGGCAGGTGAAGGACTTGCTTATGAATACCTCGGCGTCTGTTATGATTCTCTGGGACAAAGTGACAAGGCTATAACACTTCAAGAAACGGCTCTTAGCGTAGCATTGCAAATTGGAGATAAAGAAGGTGAAGGCAGTACTCATAGAAACCTTGGCAACTGTTACTTTTTTCTCAAGCAGTATAGCAAGGCAGAAGAACATTCGAGGAAGAGCTTACAATGTTACGATGAACTGTTTGAAAATGTGCCGAAGAAAGATCGATTTAAAACATCTGTTCGTGATAATTTTGCCTCTGCCTATATTTTACTAACGAAAGTTCTTCTGAGTCAAGGCAAGACCAATGAAGCCCTTGTAGCAGCAGAAAGAGGTCGTGCCAGAGCTTTAGCAGAAGTAATGCTTTCCAATTATTCAGACCAGTGCAATGAAGTTATGGCAGCCAAGGTTTTAGACATCGGTGAGATCCGTGCCATTGTCAAGGCAATTTGTAGCTCTGTGTTATTTTTGGCGCTAGACACCGATGGAATTAATATGTGGGTCTTGCAGCCAAATGGAAAGATAGAGTTCAAGAAAGAACGCATAGATTCAATCGAGTCAAAGAAACGTGAACTTCTGTCGGACCCTATTGCTGCTGTTTCAAAAGAGCTCAAGCTGTTAGTTAACAAAGTTCGCAAGGCACACAGATTCAGCAACGATGCACGCTGTGAGGATCGTTCACTATCCTTCTTTTACGGAGAGGAAGATCCGCGACAAGAGGAGGAAGTTGGATCCTTTGCGACACCGGAAAAAACGGAACTTTCCTCTGTTGGTTCTCCCTGTCCACCAACCATGGAATCTGGAGATGATTTGCCTTCTTCACGTTTTGTGAAGGCTGCAAGACAACCAGAAGCTCCAACTGCAACTTCAAGTCCGCGAAAAGATTTGTACCAACTTGTCTTGAGGCCCGTGCGCCAGTTTGTGCAAGGGTCACAGCTTGTTGTTGTAGCCGACCAATCGCTTAATTTGGTCCCATTTTCAGCACTCGTGGATGAGAATGGACGCTATTTAGCGGAAACCTTGAAAGTGAGACTGATTCCGTCTCTGGCAACAGCAAAAATGATCATAGAAGGTCAACACGAACCGGGATTTCAGGCCAGTTCCTTGGTAGTAGGAGATCCATACTCAGATTTTGCGCCTAAACTTCCATGTGCGTATGACGAAGCACAGATGATTGGTCAGCTGTTAGGTGTTCAGCCTTTGACCAGAAAACAGGCGACCAAAAAAAGTTTTCTTGATAAAGCTGAATGTGCCAGCTTGATTCACATTGCAGCTCACGGAGACATGAAAAGAGGAGAAATAATGTTTGCTGCAGAGCCCGGAAAGAAAAGGAAGAAAGAAGATTACATGCTGATGATGAGAGACCTCGAGAAGAAACGTTTGAAAGCGAAGTTGGTTGTTCTCAGTTGTTGTCACAGTGCTCGTGGTGAAGTCAGAGCCGAAGGCGTAATCGGTATAGCACGTGCATTCCTCGGAGCAGGTGCTCGTGCAGTTCTTGTTGCTTTGTGGGCGATCGATGACAAGGCTACGTTGTACTTCATGAAGAAGTTCTACGAAAACCTGTCTCGTGGAGAGAAGGCGAGCGAGTCGCTAGACCAAGCTATGAAGGCCATGAGGGGTACTAATGACTTTGCTGATGCAAGGTATTGGGCGCCATTTGTTCTTATAGGTGACAATATCTCGCTTTTTAAGTGAGAAAACTGATGCCACAGAAATGTGATACAGGATAATGGATATCGTAGTAGAACAGTAGTTCTAAGTGCGGTCTTTCGCAACGTGAGAAGAGACATTAACAACAACAGCAACGTTTTTACTTGGCTGTTCCAGCAAAGTACTGATCTTGTCAGTTTCAGCCGCCAAATCTTTTTTTGCGCGTGTTCTCTTACGTCACTGATGTCAGCAATCTGTAAACAACCCGAGTGCCTTCTGAAGATATTTTCAACTATTTAGATTACGTTTTCTCTCAAACAAAACATTAGATCAAAAAATTAATGTCAGGATTTCTAGTTGACGTCAGAGTCTACTGGGTTTCATATTCTTAAGAAAAACAAAATTTGTACGTCAACTGACCTTTAACGACCGATTGAGCTGTAGCAGAGTCGGTGTATAGTGACTTGCGCGTCTTCTCTGATGTCACTGAAGTCAAAAATCGGAAAACGACCCCAGTACCTTCTGAAAATATTTCAGTTATTTAAGTTGCGTTGTCTTTCAAACGAAACGCCAGATCAAAAAAGTAAACTCAGGATTTCTGATTGACATCAAAATCTAAATCTAAATCAATTGGATTTTGTATTCTTGAGTGTCAGTTGCCGTTTAACTAGCTGAACTGTAGCAGAGTCAGTGTACAAGGACTCGGAGCACTGCTTGTAATTGACTGGTGGTGCTTGCCATACTTAGTTGTAAATAAGCACAAATAGTTTTAGTCTTGAGTTGGAACTTGTAAAAAAACTAAATTTTAAATCTAATTTTAAGAACCAGGGATAGAAAATGTTTATTAGCTGGTTAGCGTACAAACATAGATACATTCAAAACAGATTGTGTTTTGAAGCCGAGGTATGACACAACCTTTGTGGTCGAGAATTAAAACGTAACTGAAACACTACAGTCCTCGACCAAGCGCCTTAGTTGCCAACGTAACGATTTGGTGAAACAACCATACCGAGGAAGGGAGTACCCAGGTTGCTACGTTTTGGTGAAGTTATATAGATTTTATCGTTTGCCCATTTCTTTAAAAAAAAACCTAACTTGGTTCCAAAACAAAACCGTCATTTTTAAAATCTTTTCTATTAAAAGGCTGTGTCGGGATGGTATTCGAGGCGAGAATGTGGTAAGAAAATCTGGCACGTTTCCAACACTCTAATATAACATTTCTCGGTTTTAAGATATATATTACCTAACTATAAGCTAGTTCGCCGTTAGTAGACCTTTCTGTGCTAGAACCCACCCTCCTTCGATTCCATGCGAAGGGGTTTATTTTAAGCGGTACTTCATAATTTATTTTATTTCGAATACACACTGTACATAGATTTAAACGTAGACTAGAATAAGTAATTTTATTATCTTTTTAGTTTTTATTAACGCATTCCCATTTTATTGTATAATATGATATTCACTGTAAAGCCTTAGCATATTTCAGTCTTTACGACTGCAAGTTTTTAAGCTTAATAAACCATCTATCTATCTATCTATTTGCAAATTTGCCAGCGGCATGTAAATATCGACAATAGGTCAAGGTGTCTCCTCTTAGGCCTATCTACCCTCGTTTCCAGAGGGTGGGCTACGTGAAACCCATTTTATTGTTAAATTTAGAAAACGCTGCAGACAAACCTTCAAGATATTTAGGTCAAGGAGGGTACACTGGTCAAAGAACAGCGACCAATGTTGCCATTCACTGTTAGGCATTTTCGACATTTAACCACGTTCTTCAGCCAAGAACAGCTGCGGGTTGGTCTTCATTCCTCAAGCGATATCCAAAGATTGATTGCGATAGCCTTCTGGAACTTTACTCTTGGGATTTCGTGTTTTAAAGGTTTTTCTTGTCGCATGCAAACCATCATTTCCGTGATTCGTGCAATTTCATACATTTATTAGCTAGCAATAGATGGGGGACATAAGCGCTAGTTTATGAAGTTACCATTTCGTTTGGCGAAAACTCCGTCTTGAAACTTAAATTTCTGGTCACTCTGTGATAACAGTTCCCACTTGACATTTAAATAACCGGCTCCAGAAAGAAAACTTCCCTCCTTCTTTAGATTTAGAATTGTTCTTAATTGCTAAGACCAGACTATGATTCATTTCGGGAATCAAGCCCAATGACGTCATTGTGCTTAATGTTCTAAAATTCCGCTAACATGCACAGGAAAGCAAAAGAAAAAGCAGTCAAAAACGGTTTAAAACAAAGTGGCTAAATTTTTGTTCACCAGTTATGCCTTTTCGTAGGTTTTGTCAGTCACGCACATTTAAGAGATAAAAAATCGCTGAAATGTAAAATACCGTAGATTGCCTGCATTCCGTCCTGACCTGACGATGGGTTTTAAAGTTCAAAGGTTCTTTTTTTCCTATTTATTTATAATTACAAAATGTTCCAATTGATATATTATAGAAGGTGCAGAAAAAAACAACCTCAGAGGTTAAGTGGATGTTTCTGCACCTCAACTCAAAAACTTTCTCATCCGGTATGTTTCATGACAAACTCAAGATTTCCAAAACAACACCAGTACACAAAGCAGATAAGCTCAGTCGATTGTTCAATATTCACTCTTCCAGCAAGTTTCTCTTAATTCCTTGAAAGGGTAATATTGATCGTTATAAGATAATTTTGATTTTCTATACTTTCACTTGCACAGACTACTCAGTAAAAAACATTTAGTCAACAGCTACCACCCTTAATCAGTTAACGAACAAAATGGCCAGTCAAACCGTGTAACCCGTTTTATTCCCCGAGTTCCGACTCCAGGGGCCGGTTGTTTGAAAGTTGGTTAATTGGCGAAACTTTAAATTATTTTTTTACTCTAAAAAGATGAAGTTCGGTCTTTGTAATGTATTATTAAAAGACTCCAAGGAAAACCTATTAAGTAAACCCCAAACGACCAAATCAGTCTGTAAGGAAGCTTTAACCGCGGGTTAGCGCTATAGGAAAGAACGATACTGCTTTGCATTCTAAACATTGACCGAATAAATGAATAAATAAATAAACAAACAAACAAACAAACAAACAAACAAACAAACAAATAAATAAACAAACAAACAAACAGAAAAGCTAAAGGCAGTAAAATACATTTGACAGAAAATGCGGTTAGACCATATCGCCACTGAGGTTCCTTTAAAAGAGGGTAATCACACGCTTTTTTCATATAAGAACCAGTAAATTTGGCCGAGCCTCATTATTCTTAATGTTTTGGCGATTTGAGCCTCAAATTGTTCTTAAACTGTTCTTATTTCGTTATGTGGTTTAAATCGAATAAAAACTAAGCCTTTGGTCTTACAATACATGTGTCGGAAAACGAATTGCTTGGTGAGTGTATTTTTCCCTGCGGATATATCATGGATTTACTGAGTCATTTTCCGAGACGATTTCCAGTGATTATCCCAGGAAAAAAGTTAGTTATCGAGCCCGAGCCTCACCTTGTTCTTAAATTGTTCCTAAATTTTGGCCAATCTGAGCCTCATTGTTCTTATAAAAAAAGCGTGTATCTCGATAATCGCAAAAAATTGGTGCCCAGGCACCCGCAACATGTTATGGCACTTTCTGATAACTGGGTAAAGTCTAGCCGTGATGCCTTGCGGTCTGAGTATTGTGCTTTTCACGAGTAACACGCATGCGTCTGTTTTTCATCTTATAATAATTCAGTCATAATCTGGTAGAAGATTAAAGATCCAACAAACAACAGAAAGACGCTTTATTTATGATACAAAAGCCTATTGAATACCAATTTGCATGCCACGAACTGCACCATGTCTAAAATATTATGTATATAGACAACTCTTACTAAGAGTAAAATAGGTGAACCCTTTTGAAGGGGAGCTTCTAAAATTAATTTACATTCTAGTTTAACGACTGTCTTTTGTTATAGTCGTTCCTTTTGATCACAACCTACTAACATTTAGAGCAAATTTCGTTTGATAAACGATTGATACAAAAAAGCTACTCGTTAAATACTAAAAACAAGGTAATGAACTTTGATAGACAAAAAGCAAGAACATCGACATCTTACTGCTGTCAAATCAGTTTCGTCAGGGTTGGTGCCCAGGAGAAACACTCAACTCGCCAATATTCAATATGTGTAAATGTGAACGGCGAGTAAATATAGGATATAACAGAACAAATATGTTTTATAACTTTCGTTGGGCAAAAGTAGTTTCTTCTTCATTTTTTGAAGGTTCTTTTTTAGCTGCTTGCAACTTCTGTTCCTTCTCTTCTTCAGAATGGTCTGTTTCACTGTCTTCCAGAAAGCTCCAATCTAATGTCTGCAAATTCAACCAAAAGAGACTGTTGTTCCCTAAGACTTCAGACTTCGTACCGTGGAGCATTCCTTTAAACCGTACTTATATAGTATCAACAAGGTGCTTTATTTTCTCGGAAGCTGACAAAGTGAGGCGTGGGGAAGGAGACATTTTGATATCTTCTTTATCATAAAAGGCTGTTAAATGTACAATTAGGATTGAAACAAGTAAACAAGTACTCGATGTTTGATATGTGAAAATGTGTGAAATTCAACGCAATTTAGTTGCTTACTACTCTAGCAAATTGTGATATGAAAAAGGGGAAAACACTTTGTTTCTCAATTTTCGACTCCACCGACGCCCTGGGTTTCCGAGAATGATTGTTTCATGGATGATCTCAAACAGGCCTAGAAAACCTACCACAATATCTTGATTAGCTTGCTCATCAGTAGCTCTCAGCGTGTCCAACATCTCGGAGATTCTACGGTGAAAAAAGTAGGAAGCACGCGCTTAAACCTTTGAAGCTTCGGTGGGACACACGCTCCTATCCACATATTCACTACACGCTTCATCTTTCAATACACATACGTATTCTTTGACTTTGAGGACGTCTTGACAAAATATTCACACCAGCCCAATAATACAAACCCGAAACAAATGTTGTTTCTGACGAATGAGCTCGCGAAGGAGGCTGAAATAACTATTTTGTCGGCACGAGATACAACTAGGCCTGGGCTCCAGGCTGTGGAGTCACGGGTAACAACGTAGGGCTATATAAGGAAGGGTATAGCACGTGGTTGTCACCTAGGCCTCAGAACCAACCGCGTTCTTGGTTTATTTTTCTCGCTATGTCGGTTACTAAAGACGAAGTCTCTGATCTTATCAAGGCCAACAACGACAAGCCAATGTCCTCTTTCAAAGATCTTCTTGGCGACACTATACAACAGATTAAACGCGCCAACGATACCAAGGCGGAGGAACAACTGACAGAAATCAAGAAACTAAAGTACGAGCCACATAAAATCAAGAAACGAGCAAACGAGGACCAGTACAAGTTCAACTTGAAGATTGCTGAGACGATTGACAGCGCTAAGTCCGCCTCTCAGAAATCGCAGCTGGAAAAAGTAAAATCTGACCTCGTAGAAGGTGAGAAACTACTCAATGAGCGGCAAAAGCACTTACTTCTTGCCGATAAATCGGAGTTCGGCTGGAGTACTGTCGATGAGTACAAACAACACGATCTGGCTGATGATTCGGACGATGAAAAACGAATTTACAGTGCGGAGCGGCGCGCCCGTGTGGCAATTTCCACCCGCAAGAAAAATGCCTTGCCATCGACTACCGGGAAGAAGCCTTCGCCCAACCAAGGGCCAGTTGCTACAGCAAGCTCACAACCTCAACCGCAGTCCTTTCAGTCCAGTTTTAACTTTCCTACCTTTGCGTCCCGTCGACCTAATATCGGCACCAAGCCCGGACATTGGAGAGCATGCTGCCCAGCGATGGCCAAACAGTCGTCTCCAGCTCCAAAATGACTAAACGAACATAATTTATCAGGTGTAGTGTGTTCTAATTTTAACTCTAGTAATTCGTTTTCTGACGTTTTGTGCGAAAGTCAGATAGACCCGCTTCTTGTGAATGCACCGAGTCAGAGTCAAACGGAACTGCGGCCAAAATCTTGGATAACACAGGACTGAGCCACAGGATGATAAATATATGATTCCAGAAATTATGTTCACCCCTATTAGAGAAATGGAAAGTCTATGGTGAGGGGTCACGCGAGCTTATTAGTTTAAAAAGGAAATGAAAAAAAGCTGGAACTAAAGGGGAGAGTGATGAAATAGACCACTTTCGTTTACTTCCCATGAATGCTTCTGAGAAAAATTCGTTTTGTACTTTAACCGAAAACATCTACGATTTATTAGAGATATTATTAGATAAGGCAAGTTTTATGCTAAGAAGCCTATGGAACTCCATGTTTCTGTTAGGGAAGTTTTGAGAAGGACCAACATAAAATGCTTTGATGAAGAGAGTCTTCCAGGGACCGTGGAGAGTGTTTTGGATTGGCAGGGCTAGCATGAGCGCCGTGAGCGCGAGTACTCGAGGGGGAGGAGGGGTATGCTCCAACGGAAAATTTCAAAATTTAGATAGAGCTTCTAAAGTCACAGGAAATGCGTTAAACTTTACAAATCTTAGTAAAAGATTTTTTTCCTTATACATTTTGAAGTACCCAGAAATTATTGGTGGAGCTAAAGCCCAGCCAGCCCCCCCTAACTCCGCGGTCCCTGGTTTTGTACACAAAATGTGGTTGGTGGGTATAAGAACCAAAGTTCATCAAAAAAAGAATTAGAGATACGTTACTGAATATGTCCAAACATTTTATTGTGAAACAAACGGCATTTGCACGTGTAACCTTCACTTTAAAGTTGGATTTATTCTTTACAAGTTTCTTTCTAACATTTACTCTGTGGCCAGTCATCGTACTTCTTATCCCAGTGCGATTTAGCAAAGCACTCGGCGGCTGCAAGGTCACAGTTGCATATGGCACTGTCACAGCGACCTTCATCTGGGTCTTCGTAGTCCGAGGCTTTAGCTGTAAGAGCAACATGTATTATATTAGGGCCGATTAAAACGGGAAATACTAGCGTTTCTGTGCATATTCTATATATGTAAGTGCGTGGGACAAATACACGGGAAAGATTTGTCGTTTGCGCAAAGGAAGAACCTACACAAGTAGCAGTTTACTAGGGCAAAATACAAAATATTTCTACGCTATAACCTACAATTTTGAACGTTAACACCCTGGTTTGTCCGTTATGTATACTTGTAAATACTGTAAGAATAAGCGATCAAGGTTCATGTTGAAAATAAAGAATATGAAAGCATACAGTCCTTGTGTCCGATCTTTGACGAACCAGCAGTGCAGAGCTTTTCTGATCGAAAAAGGTTGTGCGACAACCACACGTACTATGTAGCTGTAAATGTAGTTGAAACAATGCTATTGCAGTTTTCTGCATGTATCAAAACACGGTTTGTTTACCTTACCCTATTTTAAACCCGCCATTCAACGGTAAACGTATGCTCAATCCGTAAGGAACAAAACTGCCGTCATTTTTGATTACATTTGTGAACATACACCGGACCTAACTACTCTTACAGAACACTGGCTAAGCGATCTAGACTCTTCCGTAAGAGCTGAGCTCTGTCCAAATGGTTATAAATTCCTAGATCACACGAGATCTGATCGCCGCGGAGGGGGGACTGGTATCATCTATCATGAGTCGTTAGATGTAAAAAAGATTGACGCTGGTGTTAGTGCGCGATCGTCGTACGAATTCTCTGAATGGTTAGCTAAATCTGGCAAGTATAGCATTCGTATTGTAATTATCTACAGACCACCCTACTCTGAGCGCCATCCTGTTACCACAAATGAATTCCTCGCTGAATTCCCAGATTATCTTGAATCATTGCTGCTTTGCAAGGAACGATTACTAATCACCGGTGATTTTAATATCCACGTGGACGATTGTAGCAACCCAGACACTCGGAAATTCCTTGACCTCTTAAACTCTTTTGGTCTCCAACAACATGTTAAGCAACCAACACACCGTGACGGCCACACACTTGATCTCTCTATTACACGCAAGTCGGAAGCACTTGTTGACGATGAGCCATCGGTCGACCTATTTATATCTGATCATGCAGCCGTGTTCACTAGATTAAAACTGTCTCGACCAGGTCTCTCCGTAAAAACTACCACCTACAGGAAAATCAAATCATTAGACCTAGACAGCTTCCACAGTGATAATCAAGCCAGCTCACTGTGCTATAACAATCAGCTTCAAACTGCTAAAGACTTGGACGCGTACGCGCGTGAATATACTACTACCTTATCAGCACTGCTTCATCGACACGCGCCTCTTAAAACACGCAAAAGCGTCACAAGACCTGTCGTACCCTGGTACTGAATGAAACTATCGACAGTGCTAAACGAGAACGTAAGAAAGCAGAACGCAAATGGAGAAAGACCAAGGCCACAGATGATCTGCATGACTTCAAGTCAAAGAGAAACCATGCGACCTACATGATGTATAAGGCTAGACGGGACTTCTACTCTGAGTTTATGGATGAAAACGGTGCTAACCAAAGAAAATTGTTTAATGCTGCGAATAAGCTTCTGGGTATGAAGAAGGATGAACTGCTTGCTGAACACCTAGATAAAACCGTCGTAGCTAATGATATCGGCAGATATTTTGCTAGAAAAAGTTGAGAGCATCCGTAGTGAAAATGAAGCCAAACCTATCAGTCAGTCTGAACGCGATCTCGTACCTCCCGACCAAACTGTGGTGAACGAAAACGCAACTGCGCTCTTTCCGGAAACTGAGTGAACAAGAAATCTACGATCTGATTCAGAAATCGGTCAAAAAGTCATGCGCGCCAGATCCTCTTCCAACCACCTTGGTATTTGACTCGCTTGAAGTTCTGCTTCCGGTCATCACTAAGCTAGTCAATGCCTCACTTACAACTGCCCATGCATTTTCCAACTGAAGGGAAAGAAGCGAATTGTCAACCCAGTGTTGAAAAAAGGTGCCAAGGAAGTGACCACCAAGAACCTACGAACTGTTTGCAACCTTCAGTTTGTCTCAAAAATTACCGAGAGGGCCGTCTTTGAC
>JAOBYF010128443.1:0-11230 GCA_025403605.1 Parazoanthus darwini | reverse complement strand
GTAGTCGCTATTCAAATTCTCAGTTCGTTTGTACTCCCAACGGTAAGACCGCTGAACCAGACTATCACGGTCGCCCAACTCTCTTGGAAGTATTCCTCTTTTTCTTTCTATGCTAACCGGTTTTTCTAAGAAAAAGGTTAACGGCCAGACGAGAGATTCGCCATTCCAGTCTGCAGACGTAAGGTCCCCAACTTCACAACTCTCTGGCTCAGCCATTCTTAATACTAAGGACCTTGGGACGGACTATTAAAATCCAACCCTCCCCCTCTCCCCCCATTAGCTTTGACCCTGACCTTCATACATAGGACTCATGTAAGTTGTAACTGTCATTTTATTCCCTGTTTAAAATTACTATAAGAACTTTATTTTTGTTTCTATTTACTTGTACGAAATAATGATCTTTTCTTGTGAGAACTGTGTACTCGTCACAAAAATAGAATTTAATAAGGTAGAACTTGGATGAGTTTATTTTTGTGGGTTATAATTAGCTCAACCTACTTCCAAAGTTTTTTCTTAAATTTTGTCTGAACAGTAAGGGAAAAGAGGAAAATCTCGTATCCAAAAAGTTGACAGCAATGTCACCTTTTCACTTTTTACCAGCCCAGTATTTTGCATATAGAGGTGGATGAAGTAAGCTTTACTGCTTATGCAGTCTTCTACACAAACTGCAGCTCTGTCGAGCTCCTTCAGGTCAAAATATGTCTTAGCCAGAGTGTATTTATCGAACTTCCTCACAAACTGCTCATCGCTTTATACAGTTTGAAGCAAGCACTCGGAAGTCATGAAAGCTGGCAGGGAGGCGGCAAGTTCCAGGGGTGGATTCAGAAATTTTAGAGATGGCCGGGGGCCTTATTCTGGAAGAGGGGGCCATAAAACAGCATTTGGAAGATAATGTCAGTGATCCGCCCTTGAGTTCAGCAGACCTGAGATGTTTTCAAATGTATGTAAACCAGAAATAAGACACCTACATGGTAAAACCAATATAAAGTACTATATGAGAACTTTAGGTACAAGTGATGATCTAGCAGTGAAAAGCCCTGTTTCATTATAAACACCACATATACTCCTGTGTAAGTTCATTCCATATATAAGTTGAATCCCGCTTTTGAAACTAAAATTGATACTCGTATATTTTTTGTGATAAACCAGTGAGCAGCACAAGACTATGTAAGCGTTAATTTGTGTTGACTTGTTATAGAAAACTCAGTTATACTGTTATCGAAGACCATCTGCCTCTCTCTCCCCTCCCCTCCCCCCTTTCCAGAATTTGCAGCGTTTGATGTGCTCCAAACCATTTAGTTCAAACTGCAGACATATCAATTATGGTAGGTGATTTACTTGATTACATGTGTAGCCAGCACCCTTAACTTTGGATCAGAATTCTTGTAAAAAAAAGTGTAGTATATACATGGGTATATTTAGGGTATCAACTGCTTTATGATAAATAACAGAAAATGATAATAATAAAAAATTATCATGTATAAGTTAAAATCAATTTCTGAGGCCCGCTTCCATGTTTGACTTATACACCAGTAAATAAGTTTTGCAGTCATTCTTAATTCCATAAGTTTCTTAAAAATTTGTAATAAATATGTCCTCTGACCAGTATATTATGTATTTGGTATTGCGATTTTATCCAGCTTGTGCATAGAGGACAAAATGTTTAAAGAAAAAGAAATAAAAATTCAGTTTTTTTCATCAGGGTCAATCAATCCCTGTTATTCCTAGCACCCTTCTAATCTATTCTGCAACCCTCCGCTTCTCTATAACTATAACTATCTCCCTTGCTGTAAACTTTAAAAAATGATGTTCGCCATTAATTTTCATTCAATGTCAGACACAAATGTAAGCACAGAAATATTTAGCTCGTTTGAAAACCAGAAACAATTTTGAAGGCAAAAATTGTGGGAAATGCACTTCAATCTTCATACAGGGAACTCACTAGGTACTTGACTTGGTTTGGTGGCCAAAGAACTGGGAATTTGATGTTGGTGTGTTTGAATCACATTCTCCCTGGTGCCTCGGAGCCGGGAGTGCGAGTATTTGAACACGATGGAAGGGGGTATTGGAAATTTGGTTGCCTTAAATGAACCTGAAATAGAGCATTTGAAAAACTTTTTTGACTCAGAGAAAGAAAATTAACAGCAAATGTCCAGGGGATTACTGAGGAATAGATGTTGAAGTTTGGATTTGATCAGAACATCATTGATATTAATTTTCGAATGTTTTTTTTTCAGAATTTTAGATCAATTGCAATTAGGCCAGACCAATTTAGTTTCTTGTTTTACAATTACAAATCTACAAAAACCCAAAATCCACCAAAAAATTAAAATACAAAGCAGTCAGAGTAGTACAACTACAATTTTGATCAGCACCATAACACTTAATTTACGTGTACCGTGACTTTTTTTAAAAAATGTGTAATGTCTGAACTATATTAAAATACGCTTTAAACAGAGGAGGCAGCGCACTCTGGTTTTAAGCTATAAACAGTTGAGTTTGAAAAAATGGAATTCGTTTTCGCCTTTGCAATCGCAATTGCAGGCTGAACAGTTGCGAGACGTTCTTTCTTTGCCCTCGATCGCCTGGGACGAACAATAATCTATTATCGCAGATTGTTGTGAGTTGTGGTCAGCTATCCCGGTAAAATTAATATTACATTCCATCTTTAAAGTTTAACCGATTGGACACATACACCGTCGCTAGCAAGCTTACCAGCTTGCACTGTCAACAAGACCTCTTTCACAGCACTCTTTCAATGCGTAACAGAAGTTCCAGACGACCACCCGCGCGCTGACACAGTCCTGTTGCTATAAAAATACAAACAGGAAGAGACTGGGAACGAGTCAGATATAGCCAGTCTAAACCTCCGGTATACACAGTCTGCGGAACGGACACCAATAACTTCTTCTTGCTTTCGCCCGGATATGTGTACTCGTATCTGATTGGTCGGTTTCTTACGCGCTCTGTAATTGGCTGAAAGCTTGTCATACGATGAGCATGAGGTTAAGAAAGCGTGACTGTGATGTTGTTCTTGACCTTTGTTTAGAAATATTCTATTCTCCCTGTTTTGCATTTGAAAAGATTGATGTCTCATTCGTCGAATGATTGTAATTTATGCTTGCGTGACATTGATAAATCTAAAGAAAGATTTTTGTTTGAAAAAGGAAGGAAACAATTCGACGTTATCGGCGAAAGTCAAAGTCTGGGTCTACAAGGGTTCGGGTGCAAATATATCTGCAAAAACTGCCATGCAAAACTTAAAAAACGCCGTGGACTTCTGCTGCAGCTAGAAATTTTAGAGAAGGAAATAAAAAGTCTAAACCAAGTGGCACTGAAGCGCTCAATATATTAATACCAGACAATGAGCAACCTCGTTCCCAGGCTCTTTTCCCTTTCTGGTCCCCTCGGGAAAAGAGCCTGGGAACGAGAACCCCACATTTGCGTGGGCGTATGGGCACGGTGAGTGGGTGTTATATATTAAGATACTCTGCGTATTGTTCCGATGTGCTGTTGTCAACTTAGTGTTGTTGGTACATTGCAAACATTTTCCGCAGCACTTCGGAACTTACAAAACAAGTTGTGTGAGAATTCAGGCTTCAGCGAGAAAATGTTCGAGGAGGAAATAGAAACAAAATACAAATGTGCCATCTGTCTTTCGGTCTTCAAAGACCCAGTACAAACTCCATGTGGACATCTATTTTGTAGGTCTTGTATCACTACATCCTTAAGGTATGAAACATTGGACTTACTTTGGCGACTATGCTTTCAATAAATTTAGCATAAAAAAACTGCAGATATTCCAAGAGATAGGATAGAAAACAAAAATTTGTGTGTTCGACAAACTCATCCTTAGGGCCTACGAAGTAAACTTTTTTCATATTTTATTCCTCAACAGAAAGTTTGGTGCAGTTTGCGTTCTTGACAGCACCAGTCTCGCTGAATCCGAGGTAAGTGATTTTGAGTTTACACGCAACTATTAATTTCAATTTTTATTTAAAAAGCAAAATCTAAGATTTCACAAATAAAACAATGTGTTTTTTGATTTACCAATTTTTTTTTGTAGTTCGACAAGTGGTCTTCGTTGTTCAATTTGACATAAATTAGTTCACTTTCTATTCACATAATTTTAAAAAAGCCTTATCGCAAACTCCGTGACGTTTCGCGACTGGACTAGCGTGATGGCTTCAGTGCACGATGTGACCGTTAACTATGATAATTACTTTCTGCCGATCACTGCGTCAGGGGATTCCCCTTACAGTATGAGAAATCGGGTCACACTATTCGGCTTTTCTTCTTGATTTTTGTCAACAAAACACAGTAACACACGAATAAAGTTTCTGTCTTTATAATTTTAAATTAATGTACAATACCTACCCATTTTGTCAAAGAATGATACTTTCTACAAACAATTAGGTGTAATATTACTGATAAGAAAAACAACTTATGGCTGAATACGCAAAAATATTAAAAACAACGAGCCTAGGCTCAACTATCTGGGTTTTTTTTTCTTTTAAAAAAAGTGTGATGTGAAAGAAACATCTCATTGTCTTCATCCACAGAGATACCTGGTACCACTTTTTAAACTGGTCCTACATCGTTCCGCGCTGCCGAGATTAAACTGCACTTTAGAAAACAGAAAACAAACCTTTTATAATCAGCTTTTATTACGTGACAAGTATCTAGAAGTATTCCCCAAATACAACGTTGATTGCTTAACAAACTGTATGGACTTGAAAAAGCTCTAATAAAAAGTTGTTTATATAAATGGGTTTATTTAACTGGGAAAAATTGGAAATACAGAAGTATACTAAAATGTCTAAAGTGTATTTCCGCCATTGTTAAGTTATTCCGACGTTTTTAAAACGCCAGTAAAATTTAAATTTTCAACAGGTAGTACCGGCCCGAAGTACCAATTCCAAATATTTGTAGAACATCCGTAACTCAGTTTAGAACACGAAGTTACAGGTAAACGAATACTCGTCTCATATCTGCTGTTTACATTTTTCCAGCTGCGAGCTGACAGAGCTGTGAAGAGAGAACTGTCTCTTCTGAAGGTGAAATGTCCCAATGAAGGTTATGGCTGTTCCTGGAAGGGGACATTGGGGCAGTTTGAGGTAATAAAACTAACATTCTCAGCTTCTTACAAACGGTTTTCTCCAAAAACAGTTTTTCCATTTCAGTTACTTCATTCGGGACTTTAAGATTTCAGGGCACAAATGCCGACCATAGAAGACATCACAAAAGAGTGGGTTGGACCAGTACGGAGATCAGAGTACATTATTCTGCACGTGGGAATGTACTAAGCCGATCGCATGGCAGTTTTTGCCTTCAAAAATGCAACATGCATGAAAAGTGCATCGAGATTACAAGTTTTGGATTATATTTAAGAACATAAAGCATTCAAAATTAAATTTGTTCACCATTAGTCTACCAGCTGCTCGTACTATGCATTACGCGAGAAAAAAACCCTACTAGAAAATAAAGGACGAATTTAACCCTTTCACCTTCAGCCAATATATTATAACTCCTTACAATAAAAACACAAAACAGGTTGCTTCGTTGTGAAAATATGAAAATTGATCACACACTGCAAGCTATCGGCCATCGTGAAGAGCGACATTCTCCCAAAGTGTTTAAAAAGGAAAGTATGGATTTCATTTAGGAGAATCGTTCGTTGTTTTGGGGGCTGAAAGGGTCAAAGGCGGAAAACAAAGGAGAAGCAAAATCGCGCGTGGTTGTCACGTCCTAGAATCTTAATCTCCCATTTTACAATAATTTTTCAAGTCCCTTTTTGCGACAGTACCAATCCGAGCATCGCCAGGCTATAATATAACGGGGAAGCTGTAAGTGTCTTTTTTATCTCATCTGACTATTGAACCTCATTTATCTTTTCTTTAACGCGACCATGGGAACAGCAGTGGCCGCAGTTGGGTCGGGAGGAGGGCTCAGATAACAGAAGAAGAGTTGCTATGAATCATAAGTGGTGTCAGTAGGATTTCCTCCGACCCTCACCCCCACCCCCTTCTCCCCTCTCTCAGGCGATATCCCTGAACTGTTAACCGTTCAGACCTGCAGGGTGAAGCTCGCAATGGGGGATATGGAGTGGAAGAATCTAATTTTCTTTGCACGATTGGATAATACAGAAAAATGAATTGTCAGCCTAGCTGTAAAAAGATTTTTAAAATCACAAGTGATAATTCCTCAATCTCTTCACAACAAAATCATAGAAAGGTTTCGTTTTTATTTACAAGTTGTTTTCTCGTACTCAGGACCAACACAAGAAGCAGTGTCCTTTCTTCCCGTGTGGAATGGTCCGCGGAACTCGGGCTTCGCCTGTCGAGCATGAGGAATGAGAGCCTGTCGTTCAACGTGGCAGCGGACATCAACATGTTCATAGGGCGCTTAAATTAGAAAAATTCGTGCGAACTGTTTAGTCAAGTAGAAGCCTTAAGCCTAGTTCACACTTGTGAGATAAACATAAGCACAAGAAAAACGTGATGTGAGTAACAAAGAGGTCGTTTTTCTATGTTATACTTTAGAGAGGGCGCTTACTGGAAGGGATACATGTCATTCGTAGCTTTGAGAAATAAACGTAAACAAGATGTTAGTGTAGTTCCTTGTTCACAGTGGCCCGCGGTGCAGAATAGACTGAAGAACAAAGAAACCCCTCCATACAAACACTGTAAAATGTCAGTTTCGCTACTTACCGTTGTAGCAAAGAGATAATAAAACTTGTTCGTTTGAAGTGAGTGCAATATCTCAAATTTACGTACAATGTTTGAGGTTGAGGGCACCGTTTGAATACAATCTCAACCAAGCTTTATCTTTGAGTTAAAGAGTATGTTTAAAAGCTAAAACCAAATGATAGCTCACAAACTCAATTGAAAGCAGAATGCATGGACTTAAAGTGCAAAGTTCCCTTAATCAGTGAGATAGCCTTAAGTTGCTATACACACGGCAAAAGTTCTTTATTAACGCCACATAAGAGATTCGTGCAAACTCGAATGGATAATTGTTGACTATTTTGTAAACGAACAAAAGCACCGCTGAGACAGATGTCTGGCGGTAAAAGCTACAAAGCACCAGCACACATCCGTTTGGCGGCAAGAAAACCGACTGCTTCCAAAACAAGATCTTCCTCTTCCTAGCTTGTTGTCACAGGGTAACTCTTAAGAATAAAAGACAACTCGTTCGGCTGCTTCGTAGCAATACTTTCCCACCGAAGAAAGAAGTATTAATTATTCTCGCCGGCTTTGAGGCAGTTTCGTTGTTTAATCTATGTGCATCGTGACTAGCTGAATATGGAATATAGCTGAATTATATTATGTGCAAGTTTATCAAAGAGAAGGCATTCCCGTCCTTTCTCCTCTGTGGAATCACTAGGTATTGAAAATGTAGCTGATCGGTCAACATTAAAACAAGATTAGTGATGCACTGTGCTTGCGAAATTGAAATTATCTCAGTTGGCAATAAAACCCGTGCCATCAGAGTGCCCGTGGAGAACAAGTAGGAAACAAAAAGTGGAGAAATTCAGATTTTTAATTTTTAATAGCGGATCGGCGAAGAGAAGAATCACTATATTAATACGTAAAAACCTCTAAGTGCAAGAAAGTATCTTCTAAAAGTCTTTTATTTAGACAGAGGTTTCAAATGGCGAATTTAGTGTTTTATCAAGAATATTTCAACGAGATTGAAGGGAATTTTGGTTAAATTATGGTTTTCTTTTTAAAAGAGTTAATGCTGAAATCGGCCTAACATCACCCCGCTAATGGCCAGTCATGGCTCCAGTAGTCTTGACATGCTGACAGCTATATCTCTTTCGGCAGCATTCAATTTCATTAAAGGAAAAAGTTAAACACAAAATAATGTATTGTCAACGCAGCAAGAAAATCTTCATCGTTAGTGGATATTAAAAGTCACAGTTATCGGGTTATAACTTCTTTGGTTATTTGTGTTCAATTAAACATAAAGAAAATCGGTCAACTTGAATACCGGCCGTTAAAGTAGGTGGTTGGATAAAAATGATCGGTGCATATGTCCTGGGGAACAGCGGGTGGTGGGGCTTTTGTAAGGAGGAGAGCCAAGAACTATCAAAGACATATAGAGCTCACTTATTTTCCATCAAAGGTTCTGAATATAGTGTAAAAAATGAATTTGTTAAATATATGTGGTCTCTTGACATTTTGTCACAACAGAAACTGAGAAGTGAAAACACTTAACCGAATTCAATAAGAAAATGTTTATACGTGGTGAATGGTATACTTTAAAGACCGAATCCGTCTTCAGGGCTCGGTTATACAACTAAAGATCAAACAGAGATTTAACGGAAACATAATGAGCGGCACCCTGCTCAAAAAACGTATTCGTTTCAATATATACTCTGTATTACTATAATAAATCTCTTCACGACCAAGAACTCCCTGAACTGTAAAATCCTTCTCGCAGTCTTAGATGTTAAGTTGTTTGGTAATAAGAATAAAGCAATTGATCATATATAGCAATTACCTAAGGTGAAAAACAAAATTCTCAAGACCTGTTTTCAAGGAAACAAAAGAGACAGCTTAGGAGAATTCAGCAATACGTCATGGCGTGTTTGGGTCTAGGAAAGACCAGTGGTCTCACTCGAAAGTTTGGGTCGTCAGCCTGACGTGTGCCCTGGTTCCCAGGGCTTTTCCCTTTTCTCAGGGAAAAGTCCTGGGATCGAAAATATTAATTTTCAGCCTCGCATTCATGTATAGTGCCAGGTTTTCGCGGTCAGAAAGCTTATCTCTCATGGCAGTTACGACATCTTCAGAACATCCGGATCGTAGCTAAATACAAGTGTACGAAAAAACGAAATGTCTATAGAAATCGATGGGTATAAGTTGATAAGACTTGATCTCAAGGGAAAAACGAAAGGAGGAGTTTGTTCCTACGTGCGAAATACCTCACTATGAAAATCAAACCCCTTCATGATCTTAGTGTCTCATCTCCAACCGGCTTCCAGCAGCTTTGGTCTAAGATTCAGCACAAGAAGCATGCAATGGCATATACACCACCAAGCGGTCCTGTCACCTGCCTTAAACATGCACTGGCATTTGGCAAATTTGGTATTATTGTAACGGGAGACTTAAACTGTAATCTCCCAAATGATACCTCCGATTCAAACTTTCTCAAGGAGCTTTGTTCATCACTGAGCTTAACAAAATTGATCTCCAACCTGGATAACCGAGTCATCAAGTACACTAATTGATGTCATTGTAACAACAAACAATGACATAATTCAAAACACTGATGTGCTTTCTATAACAATCAGCGACCACTTCCTAATTAATGTAGTGTTTCATATTAAGAGGCCCAAAACACCACCAATTTCAGTTACTACAAGAACCTATAAACTTTATGATCCCACTGCCTTTCCTGCAGCTGCTTCTAAAATCCCTTGGAGTTTGACGGACTCAAGACATAGTTGATTGCTTCAGTAAACTTTTCTTGGATGTACTTAATCAGCATGTGCTCCCCTGAAAACGCTTAGAGTCAAAAGCACTCCCTTTATTACT
Source organism: Parazoanthus darwini (assembly GCA_025403605.1). NCBI lineage: Eukaryota > Metazoa > Cnidaria > Anthozoa > Zoantharia > Parazoanthidae > Parazoanthus > Parazoanthus darwini. The sequence continues at coordinate 1,688 of JAOBYF010128443.1, read as the reverse complement.
GCCGAAATAACTGAGAAACCTCATGGAACAGAGAAACAAGCAACACAAGATGGCTCACCAATCCGAAAGCCACCAGGACTGGAAAAAGTACAGAGAGCTACGCAGATCCGTGAAGTTAAAAATCAGACTGGCAGAAATTGAACATGTAAGAAATCAGATTGGAAGAAGGAAAAATTTAGTCCATTGGAAGACCGTCCGTCGTTGTCTAAGTCCCTGTGGAACTTCGCGCTTGTCTACTCACGAGATTCTGTGAGATCATGCCTTTAGAAGATCTAAGGAAATTGCACGCGAGTTTAACTTTCCACTTGTTGAGACCTCGAAAAGGGCACATAGTGCTAAATCGGACAACACTCTTTTGTTCTTTCTACAATGGGTGTCAACTACAGAAGTTAAGGATACTATCTCAGGCATGCCATCTAATAAATCTCCTGGCTACGACAAAGTTAGTACGAAGGTAATAAAAGATTGCCTACCGGAGACCCTTGTAGTATCAATGAATCTCTAACAACAGGAATGTTTACAGAGCTTAGAAAACAGCTGAAACTATTCTGCATCCTAAAGAAGGTGACCATGGAATAGTAGGCAATAATCGACCCATGTAACTTCTTCTAGCCTCAACAAAAGTTGCTTGCAATTGTTTACAAATATGCAGTTCATTTGCTACTTGAATTCTCATCATAAACTTTCGGATCACCAAAGCGGAAACAAGAAGTCAGTCTGCTGTGATTGGTGAGTTTAGACTGTACTGCGCGAACGAGAGAAATTGAATATTCCAACTTTTTCAGACATTTTCGACTATTTTGAAATCTCCCTGGAATATGTGCAGCAAGAATAGCAAATCTCTCGCATTTCTTGATGTCGCACGCCGGTTGCATGAAACAGAAAGGTCAGTTAGAAGAGTGGTATTAACGACCTCCTCCACAAGAATCTTTATAGGTTTTAAGAGTGTTAATGATAATAAACTCGCCGCTGGATTTTAATAGAAAACCGCAGATAGGAAAACTGAAAAGGAAGTCTCTTTTCGACCTCGCACAAATACAGTGTTTTTTAACAAAGTATTAGCTCGGTTGTTTTTGACTTTTGTTATTGAATCTAAGGTATTCAACTTTAGGTTTTTCTCTTTGTGGAACCAGGGAAGTCATCATGAATTGAGTTCAAACAAAATATCAACTGCCCTGCCTTCAATCAATTGCCAGAATGTACTGCGCATCAATATATGACAAACCCCGACATAACTCAGATCTATTCTGCCGGATTCGTTTAAAATGACACAAGTTGTGGCAAACCCGGATTGAAATTGTGGGATATATCAATTAAATGAGCAAAGTTTAGATCTTAAAACTGATGTACCATGATTTTCGAAAACGTTAGTTAGTGCTATTTCCCTTTTCACTCTACTGCCGTTGCCGTCGCAGTTTGCCATAGTTTGGTTACTTTAGTGAACCCTAAAAAGCGGGTCACACTTGAAGTGCTTTCAACTGTAGTAAGCAGCAGGTAATGTAGTGAACTTTGGCTAAAGTGACCTCAACCATTCAGTATTTAGCAGATTTAAAAATCCGGACTTACAACAACTATTGGCTGGCACGTACGGCTAATAGTTTTAACTATTAAAATGAGCTATTGGCCAATATCAACAAATTGGATACTATTGTTTGTTTGTATGTCGAGATATTAAAATATTCAATTTA
>JAOBYF010128332.1:0-11233 GCA_025403605.1 Parazoanthus darwini | reverse complement strand
ATGAAAGCCGTTCATGTTATTACTTGGCCTATTTTGCAAGACCAAGTGATACGCATATTTTAAATTATGCAGGCGTTTGGGGGAAGTTTCCTTGGAGACACACGTAATACACAAAAGTGGCACGCGTCCAATTCGTTCTGCAAAGATCAGCATTCTAAACCCATAGAACTTTTGTTTTAAAAAGAAAAATAGTATAATAACAAACTGATCGAAAACGTGCTCAGAATGAAATCACAGCAGCAGGATGAAATTAACTTAGTGTTAACAAAGTGTTAAAAGGCCTTGACACAAATAAAAATATCTTCTCGATAACGATACATATACTGTGCTAAATTAACTGGGTATTGCTGATGGCAGTTGTTCTATTTTTTTTATTTGGTGATCTCGACCATCGACAATAAATACATGCTTCTTACTTCAAGAAAAAGCCAAATATCGTCAAATAACATTTAAACACAAAACCCTCCGAGTCAATTTCAAACAGTCAAAACAATAAAGAGGCAATCCTGGCTAAGTCTAAAATGTACAGGTTCCACCAGACAAAGAACAGTTTTGAGCAATTAAAATTACTAAGGATAGACATCAATAAGCCGGATTCACTAACGTAAAATAGTACAGTACACAAAGAAAGACAGCAGTGAGATCAAAACACGAACACGTCCAATCGCATAAAAGTCAAAAGCTTCACACCAGATCATGGAAAAAGACGATGACCTTGGCAAGTCGAAACTTGCTTGCACGTTTAAACTATCCTACCCGATTCATAATTTTAATTTCGTGCCATTGCAGTTTAGGTTTGCTTTCAAAATTATACAATACAACAATCTAAATTGACTAAAAAGACAATCCAAATTTAAACATGATGTGATCTGTTTCTTCACGTCTCTTGGTTGGTCGCAGGCTTTGTCACGGAATCAAGAACTGAAAAATTGTTCTATTACTTGGAGTATTAAAACTCTTGTAAATTGATGACAAAGGTATTATCCTCCGTTCTTACTCTTAGTCATAGCTATTCAAGGAATAAAACAGAAGGCCTGAAATAGGAACAAAGTACCCAAATATATACCACTTTGCATTAAAAAGAGCCTCGAGCTATTTGAGCGAATGACACGACAATGCATTGACGACGTCGCTCACTCACTTAAGTATTTCGCTTTAACGATGGCTTATTCTAGGTTATTGGACTTAACGCTAAACTTGCCTCTATTGTAGAGAGACTTTTACAGAGAGATTTACACATGTTCCTAAGAATAACATCTTCCTTAACAAAGTCAGTCAACTGCGTGTACTTGTAGAGCAGTTGTGGGTATAGTTTGAACAGGGACATGCCCTAAGCACTGATCATAAATTGTTTTCACTTTGCTCATCGAGCTGAAAGAAATACAGATTATTCCTCACAAGGAGAAGGGATTCAAAACTTCTAATTAGCACCAAACTTTGGATTCCCTAAACGGTTTTACATTCCAATCCATTGTTCAACCAAGCGACACTACAAGAGTCAAAATGATATAGTCTTCATTGACACTATGCACTCCTTCACTCTTTACAATATAGCTGTGATATCTTTAGCCAATTTAGGATAAGATTCCAGTGTTCAAAAAGCTTTAAAAGCGGGTTATTACATTGCCAACTAGAGTTTTTCTCGAAAGGCCTTGAGTATGAAGGAAGTACTGAGGCAGTTATCACACATAGTTAGCCCGATAAAAATCTTGAAGGGTTGAATCAGCGATATCAGTTCCTTATTCCTTAACCTCGGTACTGATTAAATTCAATATTGTGTATATTGTTTGTGTTGCTGTAATAGCTTAAATCAAACACTTCTTTATAGTGATATTGCTGTTTCTTTCTAAAAGACAGAACCCTAACTGAAAACTGATCTGCAAATGCAGAAAACGATTTCCCATTCCACCTAAGAATCAATGCGGATCCAGTAAAAGAGTATAGTCACCACAGAAAAGTCCAAGACCTTAATTTAACTTTAAGAAGTTCTAATATTCAACCTTCCTTTTTAATTTAAGAATCTAACCACGCATTTATAAATTACAAATACAAAAAATTTCCCACGTTATCATTATACGGTCGAAAATTTCACCAATAATTTTCAGATAGGCAAATCAGTTCATATAACGTGCGTGTGCATCATCAAATAATTTTTTGCTTGTAACGTCCAACAAGACTTTTAATGAAGGATCTTGTACAACACTTCTTACAGTGTCCAACACACAATCCGTGTCGTGGATGATCATGAGTTATCAGTAAGGAGTTATTTACAAGGAATTCTTGCACGTGTTGTTTTCTTTCCAATCGATTTTTAGAGGAAGCTTAAGAGAGTCGTGCACGATCCGTACGTTTTCATAACCAGATTTGTGATGCTTTTATGTTATAAACAGGAATACAAAACATGACCCGAGAAAAACATAATATCCGTATGTTTTTCATATATACTTTACATGTATCAGACGCGATCCGCCTGAAACTGTAAATCTTGCGAAAAAGGAAGAGAAATAGTGACTGAGCGCCCAACACTAAATCGGCCACAAAGCGTCATTTATATGAGAATCAAATCAGAAATTTATCAACTGAAACGCGAAACGTGACATTTTTTTTCCACCGATAGTTACGTAATGCAAGAGGTAAACATTATCTCGAGACGTATGATATGACGCGACCCTAATTTTTTATGGCAACGGAAGAACATAACAGTCAGCATCAATTTAAATTTTTTAGCTCCATCTCCACTCTATCTGAACTAAACTGGGAGAATACTTCGCCATCGCACTCAGACTCAGAGCCGTCATTTTTTAAGTAAGCTTTTATGAATTTTGAACATAGTGAGTGATAACTATTAAACTTATAGGAAATGCTATGGAAGTGTTTCCTGTATTTAAAAAAACATGTTGTGACAAGTTTTTTATTTTCATAGAGCACGTACCTCAGAGTCAAATCTTCGCGTAAAAAAAAAAGCTTAAAGAGTGTGATTGAATGCTATTTTAGGATTTTGCAGTGGTTTGTTTGAGGGAAAGACAAGACCCCCCGCTCAGAATTGACCCTGTCAGCAAAACTCTCCACATCCCTCAGGTAATACATATATATCAGAACACTTGTCCGAAAATGGAAAAAAAAAACGGACGAGTTACAAAGGACAGGAATCAAGGACATTTATCATTACCAACCAATGAGTTGGGTCTTCCGCATAGCAGCACGCGATTTCGAAAGCACTGACAGCGTAGAAATACTCCTATAATATGAAACAAACATGTAACGACAACTAACTAAATTAAGAAAGTACTCTTGTAGTGCGAATTTGGCCAATATATTTTCTTCTTCGTATTCGGAGATAAGAATATTTCCATATAAGTCGATTTTATCCGGTTGAAAGTTTTGTCCCCGCACTTTTCGATATTTGTAAGCCCTCATTTTGTCCCCTGCTATAATCAGCAAGGGACTCATCAAAACAAAGAAAGGTCAAAATATGAGGATGAAGGATGAAGGCTAAACTTCTAATTAATTATCAATTTTACTCTTAGCATTCTAATGGCAAAAATGCCTTTACAGTTTGTAGAAGTAATGGTAAAAGACAATATATGTATACGAGCATGAAGAGCGGTTCATAACTAGTAACTGCTTCCTTAATTGATTTCAGGTTTTTTTAGTAGTGATGCTGCATGGTTTTAGCTGGGAAAAAAATCATTCGATCCCAACGGAGCAGAACTAAAATATCCAGTAGTAGGTATCTATATTTCAAGCCTACGGACGCGACAATTAAGGGGGCATGTCTGGGCCATGCACTAATGGCAAGAAAATTATCACTTACAGTATCTAGTCATTGCCAAGTTCACGATAAAACGTCATGATTGCTCACTGCACTGTATATGGTATTAGCTTTTGAAAAATATTCATACAGTGCAAAACTTTCACTTTCTGGGAAACAAAGCAAACGAACATAATAAATATAAATAAAAAAAGGATTAATAGCGAAATATACCCGTGTAACTCCCGAAGAATGAGATCAACTTGTCGAGCGTTTGGGGTCTGGATTGTTGGCAATCTTTAACATGGCTAGTTGGTTCATGCAAAACTATAAACTATTACTATACAACGAAGATATAATCATGACTGTCTTCATTTGTTCACGACTTCTTCCTAGCTTATCATCGTTCACAGATTAAGAACTGATTGCAAAACTAAAAATATCATCAATAGAATACACGTGTACGCACTCACCAAGAACTTTCGACTTTTGATTTTTGTCAACTTGTTTCGTCAGCACTAAAAACTATGGTTGATATTGCAGTTCTCAGCAAAAAGATTGCATTTTGAATGGTTACATATTGGTTTTCAGCTGGTGAGTTCGGAATGAATTACAATTTGTACTCGACAAGAGCTTTCGCTTAGCATGTCATTGTGGACTGTGGGTCAGTTTAGTCCACATGCAGAGTTACGTACTGCAAAAGTTAACGCCAAAAGAGATTCAGTGGTGGGAAAAACTTAAAACTGTAGACTCTCTGTTTTAACTATGAACTGTATTCAGAACCGAGATCTTTCACTTTTAACGGAAATGCTTTCTATGGTCGTTAAATGCAGCTAAAACGTAGCAAGAACCCACACAATACAATAGTTTTCATTCTTAAATGCATAAAAAAGCTAGGTTAAAACATGCTATATTATCGATCGTTGAATCTGACTAGTTCTTGCATGTAAAACGCATTTGAGTGCCTTTGTTTCTCATCTGTAACCGGCATGGACATACAGAAAATTGCTGCTGCTTCGCTGGGAAGAAATGCCACATGCAGAAAACTGAACAGTCACAGCACAGAAGCAGATGGTTCGCCCTGGAAAAGATAAAATGGCGAATCGTATCAAGGATTCCATTTTATCAGAACTTCTGACAGCTGCATGTTTCAACACTGCATGCTGCTAAATCTTTCCACGCTCTTCACTCTTGCTTTTATATAAACAAGCAAAATAAACAAATGGTCAAGTTACGCGAGTTTTTTGACAAAAGCTGGAACAATATATTGGTTGACATTCAACTATGGGACTACCGAGCAAAATTTCCCATAGTTCACTGGCAGAAAAAACACAGTAGCTGAGCAATGATTGCAAAGACAACTCACAACTGTACAGTACATAATGAATATTACTTGCAGTTACCAAATGTGCTGAGCAAAACCCCGACTTTTCCTTTGAAAACTGCGCGCTATAAGGTTTTGCTCCAAACGACTTCCGAAATTCGCAACCGGATCACCTCCGATCACCACAGTGCAAATCAGCTCCACTGCAGTAAGAATCAATAAATATTAATAACAAAAAACAACAAAACAGGACTAAACAACAAATGAGTCTGTCTTGCTAAGAGCCCGAAAGGGTTTCGTTAAACGGCGACACGCACACTTTTTTAGCCCAGAGTACAGAGGGTTGCCAAAATGGACCTCTGAACTGTCAAAGAGTTTACTGTCATCAAACTCAAGCCGAACTTGATTAAAATTTTGAAATATATAGTTCGGTAGCCTTTAAAATAAACTGTTGTCCGATATATCTTAAGGCCGTGAACAAAAGCACATTTCTTTAACAAAATACAAACAGTAAAGAACTGATAAGACTGAATTACATGAAATAGGCCCTTTGCAGAACTGTGGGAGTTTTCTGTCAGTTTTTGTTACATTTTTAACTTGACTTTTTTCGTCAAAGTGAAGGAGTTTGCGAAATCATTGTCGGGTAAAATCTCGTCGCCGTCCTCGCGTTTACTATATGAGAATTGCTGAAAATCTCTTAGTTAGCATTACGAACTTCAAAACCGATCTATTGCGAGATTGTATGGTCGCAGTCAACTCTTAACACGGCAACTTTGGACTTTAAAAAAATAGCAGATTCGGTGACATGAAATCTGAGAAATACTGATGAATGTGGACAAGAAGATGAGTTCTTATAGTGGAACTAACATGAAGGTCTTGCCAGTTTAAATTGAACGGAATCACTGATATTCTTTCTTGTTAAAGAGGCTGGAACGTTTTTGCTCAAGGGCAGTTCAAACAGTTTCGATATTTTCAGCAACGCCACTCGTCAGATACATGAAAAGAGAGTAAGAGTCATAAAAATTATCGACGCTCTTAAAATATATTGACCCATCGTGAGTTTTCTCTGGCGGGCCGAAAACTTAGCGCGTTTGATGCACCAAAGACCTTCGCTGGTGTAGCTGTGCTACGAAAGGCACGAAAACACTGATAATTCTAGGAATAGAAAAGATGGTCGATATACCAAAAGTTACCAAATTTCAACTAACATAACTGCAGTATGAAATGTGATAGAATGAACATCAGCACAGCAATATCAATCTTTGAAACACAAAAGCAACATTTGTTAAACGGCGGTCACATTCACAACTTCAGTAAACAGGTTGCGTACTAAATTGTATCTGTGTTGTAGAAGAAATACTCTGATTAAGTGCAAAAGAAAACACAAATTAAACAAAAACAAAATTAAACTGTTTAATGATCGAATAAGAATACAATACACTACGAAAAACTGAAGTAGTCACATGCACAAACAACCAAAACAAAACTGGTGATGGTGGAATATTGTGCCCAGATCTTTTGTGTTTCGAAAACTAATATTGATTCTCCATCGGCTTTCCTTTAAACATGTCTACGCTGTGACGCCTACAGTTAGTTGTGAAGTCAAGATTCTGATACAAAAAGGCGACAAACTTAAAGATTTATTAGAGCTTTTAAGAGGATTATGTCGGAGTAAACTATACTGCACAACAAAACACTGTAGTTCTGGACAAAGTGATATTGTTTCTATAGTACGACATAACTTCGTATTTGTTTTAAAACACTTCCACTGGCCTGTGCTTGTAAAATCATAGATTCTTAATTTTACTTAATCACACTCAACTTAATAACCAGCTTTTAAAAATCGCAACACTCGAACCACAAAACCACTCATTTGAAGTCACAATCAAAAAGTTGAAGAGCTAATATCATATAATTGTATGCCCGACCTACGTGAGTGATACTAGCGCCAAGTGAAGCTAAATCGTGTGTTGAACATTTAATCAATTCTTGAAGTGTTACTTGTGATAAATAAAAATCGCATAAGAGGAGAAATCAACGATATCGGATAAGAATTATGATTTGGCGCCATGTCGACAGTGTGTTGCTCTTGAAATCAAACAAAAGGCGCACTATTCTCATTTGCGCCAACGCCCAAAGGCGCACTTAACTAATGACTATTGTTCAAACAAAGAAAGCAAAAATGGCTGTTGCAGTTGATTACCAATATTGCAACACACAAACAAGGACGGAGACACTTAATGACGGAAGATAACAATGTTGTTTACATGAAAGTGCAAACTAAGCTGCTAGGTAAACCCACCCAAACAAAAAAATCCTTTTTCCGTACCTTGTTATGTTGCGCAAAATTTTAATTTTAATTTCGTGAGCATAAGTCCATAACGCATCTCTTGGTGAGGTTTTTGATTTATATCTGACTGTGAAGTTCGGTCACAAGACGGGTCGCAAAACAAAACAAAACTTTTCACTCTGCACGAAAACGCACGTGCCATACAAAATTTAACACTTGAATGGTCAACGCAATGGCTATACGTCCCTTCTGAAACAAACCACAAGAATAAAGCATTTTACATCTCAAATGTAATTACCCACTCAGAGTCAAAGTTGTTGAGTTTGCAGTTTTAAATATTGTCATGTATCACTGTTCCAATGCGCCATGTGAAAAAAATTGTCAATACCGTTATTGTATTTTCATCAACATTTTGTTCACGTAAATCTAACTAGGACAAGCCTGAAACAAACTGAACTTGGTTACTAAATGAGGCTAAATTTCACTGTGGATTTTCTTCTCAAAAAATAAAATAGAAAAACGGTTATTTCGCCGGCGAAGTTTGTCAGTTTTGTACATTTTGAAAGTCTTGTACCTTATGGAAGTTGTTTCACAATCAAGTATATAATGAAAGCAAATTGAAGCCTGCAATCATAATCCTGAACATGTTTTAAGTAGTCGAAAAAGTTTGAACTTTTTTACAATTTTAAACCCGAAATCCATATAAACTGAGTTTATAAAAGTTAGTTTCAAGGTGTTTAAGAGAAGGCTGTGTCTGAACTGACGAATCAGTGGTAATCAGTTTGGTCAACAACAGAAGTAAATCTATAAACTCCTTCTCGAAGACATGAAAGCACCAACCTTGTGGAACCGAAACAGATCCATAGTAATATACTTCTTAATGACGTGGTCATAAACACCTTTTTCGTTTCAAATTTATTTTCTCAGCTTAGGTCAACTAGTTGTGTACACAAAACCTTTCGGCGTGACTCCTTTTGCAAATGACCATACTTCTAAATTTATCAAGCCAGTTGAACGCCGGCACAACTTGAACTTGACTTTCTTTTCAACGTCTTTTATTTATTTTTACTTGGCAAAAGCTCAAATAAGTTTCTATTTGCCGACCTTCATTAGAGTTTGACTGAAAAGAACACCGGCAGGCTTGTTATAATTGATTGCAATTTTGAGAAACCAAGAACAAAGAGACTTTAAAACAGAAATAGCTCACCTAATTTGGACAAACGATCACCTGAGAAACATAGGATATTGAAGCTGAAGCAAAAGACGCATTTCAAACATTTATGAACAGTTTTGAAAGCAAAAGTACAGCCGGTCTTTTAAACAAACCAGCAAAACTTCATACTTCGACTACCTTAACAACGAACCTCAAAAGGTTTTCTGTATAGTTTGGCACCGTATATAAAGAATGTTAGGAAGTAATTCGTCCTAAACAAGCTGACGTCAGCAAGAAGACTGCTATGGATAAACAAACGTCCACATCACGTGAAGTGGACGTAATCAAAGTCCAGTCTTTTTTAAACTTAAGTACAAAGTGCACGCTTCATTCGAGCCCGTGTGGTACACCGAAATCACCTGAACGCTGCATGATCTTTTGTACTTTGCGATCGACTTGACGGGCGTCCATTCTTATCATATATCGTAGTGTTAAACAGCAAATGCTGGATGCTGCTGATAGTTGAACCATATCAAAACAACTGCTCCTATTATAGCAGTAATCAGCAGTGTACATATATATATACACATATCAGCTTATTCAAAATGCAATAACCCCTGAAACGTGTTCATAATCTTATCGTTTCAAAACAATTTTTAATCACGAACTGCAACAGTGCGATCACAATTACCTTGATTTCATTGCAAGCCAACACACTGACCGCTTACTACTGCCTTTCTAAAGATTTCATTTGTTTTAGGAAATTTTCACAGGGAGTAACAGCGGCCTCGCCTTGAATAAACATTGATAGTTATGGAATTATGGTAAAAGCTGAACCTATTTTTCTCAAAACCATAAGTCATGAATTGGGTCCAGCATTGTAGATTTCAGTTCGGACTTGAGAAAGACAAAAAAGCATGCTTTCCAACCAGAAAAGAAAAATAAGTCAATAAACCTGTAATACGTTAATAAATTAAGAAAATTAAGGCAACTGTACGGAAAATAAATAAAGAAATAAAAAGTAAACCAGAAAAGTAAAGTGGTAGTTCCTCTAATTGATAAACAACACTCTCTCAGTACACTTATCAAGAATTTGCAAAGAAAATGAAAATTACCGCTATTTTCGAAAACTAAGTTTAGGTTTTTAAAAACTGACCAAAGACAATACGTAACAACTGCAAATATTTTCAAGGTTAATGACATCAAACAAAGTAGATATCTAATTTAGTACAGGTTGTAAGCCACGCGGAAAATAGCAAAGCTTAACAGGATTTCAGTAACCATTCTTAAAGATTAACTGATGTGCTTGGGGAAATGGAATTTGACTCACGGAACTTACAGAGTGCATAATCTGTTACATTGTTTGCGTGTTTAGCAAGCCACGTTCGTGATTTTCGGAACAAGAATTCGGATATCCCCTGCCAAGTTCAGCGAATAGCTACCGGCTGCGAACATGGGTTAATCGAACTGAATGTTAAGTGGAAACGATTACTTCAGTAAATGGCGAAAACAGATAAATTAGGATAAAGGATTCATGGACACATCACGAAAATATCTCATGACAGCTAGTCTTATAGTCACAACGGGGTACTTCTGATTCATATCACGATTCAAAATTTGCCATTCTTCACGAGAACTTAACCAGCAGCGAAACCAAAGTCCACACGGCAGATTACACCTCGTCCTTTTCAAAAGGTTTTTTTTTTTTGCAAAACAGCAGTTTCTATTTGTTTCACTTCACTAAGCTAAGCTCACTCTTGGCGAACGCAAAATGTATGGATTTGTCCAGCCGATAACTCGGAAAAAGCTATAAGCTGACAAAAATATTGCTGTGTTTCGTGTCTTGTTGACAAAGACATCTCAGAATTGCCTATGTCGTGATAAAAATTCTCAAAAAATTGACCTGGTAAAAAGTTTTGCAGGATATGTGCTCCAATGAAGTCACCTTGGGGCAAGTTGAGTTCACACCTTGACATTTGCGAACAAAGGGATTTTACGGCCGAAACTAATTCGTAAAACAATGCACGGGGGACGAAGCTGTTATCGTCTCAATTAAGTGCCCCTATTATCCTGTCACAACTAAAGTCATTGCTTTGTTTTAATACCCAGTTGTATTGGGCAGCTAGTATAAAATGTATATAATTTTTAATTTTTCTTGACAGACTACTGGAGCTTTGCCCGAGCCTGTTCCAAAAACAAAAAGAAGATCTTTTCAATGATCGTTCCAGATCGACTCCTGTGAAAGCGAAATCAAAACTTGCCCTCAAGATGAAAGATATCAATCTTAAAAGCCGCCTGGACGTCAGTAATGCTAATAAATCTAATTGGTTTCTAACCGCACGTTTCAGCTAAAAACATGAGATTTTTCGCTCCATACAACGTCTTATTGTTTTCTTTGTCTGAAGAAAGTGACAAAAATAACACTGATGAGCGACTGAACCTTGTTTTGGAATTTTTGATCAATTTTTATTTCAAATCACAATAGACAAACTTTTCTCTCTCAACAGTTGAAAATGCACAAAATAAAAAGAAAAAAGGAATAGAAACAACAAATTGCTATTTTCGGCTCTTAGTTTGAGGTAGAATTAATAATAATAATAAATCTTTATTGAGGAAGCCAACATCACAAAAAAGTGGTTTACAGAAGGGTCCTCGATAATAAAATGAAAAAAATAAATATATAATCTAAAGAATATTACAATGAAGCATAAAATT
>JAOBYF010128221.1:0-11233 GCA_025403605.1 Parazoanthus darwini | reverse complement strand
CTTTTTTCCGGGTGGGCTTACATCCGGAATAATATCTTCGTTGGCAAATGGATGGGCTTATACCCGGGTGGACTTAAAAACGGGGGGGAGGGGTGGATTTAACGTGGGATTTCACGGCCTTTGATTTTAACATTTGGGTAAAAATTATTTAACTTTATAACGCGCACAGCCTGGTGATTTTTAAGCCTCCCGCTGCATTTTCATACATTTGTAATTGTATTGCACTTCTTTATATTGGCTATTCAACTAAACCTATTTTAACCGCGTCAAATAAAAGTATTGTTGTTGTTGTGTTGTTGTACATTTGCAATGGCATCTGGAGGTCAAGGGAAGTTTTATGTTCAATATGGGTTTGATTTTAAATTATTTTGGCCGTCGGAAGTTATTGAGATGAAAAATCCGTGGCTACCTAAAATCCGAGTGTAAAAATCCGATGCTGAAAAAAACGAGGCTAAAAAATCCAAACCCATTTACAAAAGTTGACTTTTCCGAGGATATAGATCGTTGTTTTTTGTTCAAAACTGAAAAATTTGGCTGGCAAGGGTGCCGATATAGTCTGTCCTTTAAAATTGGCTTATGTTGAGTATATTAACCGATAGAGGGACAATTTATCACAGACCGCAGGATTATTCTGCTCCTGACCCACTAGTCCAAGGAACTCCAAAACAGCTCCGTCTGAGTAGCTTTTAATTTTGAAATGTTAGAAAGCACAAATCAACAACAAAAGTTAAACACAAAGTGTTTATTGCAGCAATAATGTTGTTACAGTCCTTGGATCTTGAAAAACGTATAGCAGTTTTTAGCTCCGTGCTCAGCAAGTCCACAAGCGATTACTTATTTTGCTGCTTTACCAGTAGCTTCATCGACGAGGTCTAGGTTTCTGAGTAAAAAAAAACAAAGCATCGTTATTTTAGCAAAGTTCGTTCGCTAAGGGTTGTACCCAGATCAGACAGTTGCATTCTGCCGTGTCTAATTTAAAGTAATTAAAATCGTGCTAAATCTACCCCTTTGGGAATAATTTAAACTCGGTGAAGTACGAAAGACAACTTTGCTTGAACTCAAGGCTGTTGTTATTTGATGCTTTTTCGTCATCGCACTATGTAAGAACAAGCCTATTTATTAAGATGATCATGAACCCACTCTCTCAGGTGACATTATTTTCATCCCTTCCCTCTCATGACCGCGGAAGAGGTTTGAATCAAACACCTACGTAACTTAAATTTGAAGAGTTTATATTTTAAAAAAAACTAAATTTGCACAGGTATGCAATTTGTGCCCTGACCTTGGAACTCTTTTTTACAAAAGTAAAAAAAAATGAGCAACTGTGATAAACATGTCATAATTCTAAGCTTACCCAAAACTCTTACTAATATAATTTACCATATTAGTTGTATTGGTCGTTTTATTGGGAAATACGTTTACTTCCGATAATATGTCCATGGATTACGTTACCATTATGGCAAGAAACATTTCTACCAAGCAAAGAGAAAAACGAAATGGATCTCTGATGCATAATAATTCTTAGTTCAGCCTTTGAAGTAGATTTGTACGAAACGTGCTCAAATACAAAGGGAGGAGGAGGCGTGACAAGTTTGATTTGCATGGGTTTTTTTATATAGTGGTTGACCGGTTGGATTGACTGCTGTAAACTTCCTGACAATAACTTTGCTTCGTTAATGCTCAGTTTTTAATTTTATTCAGTTTAGAACTTACGGGTAACGCAGGGACACAACCTCTCCTTATATGTTTCCTCCGGTGAACTGCCACAATTGATTGTGGTCGGAATGTTCTTCCACCCAACACATCTAGTAGTGCACGTCCTGATGACCCTTGGGTCGTCGGAATGCGCGTACGTATCCGTTGCAAACCCAGTTGTGCAATTTACTCCTTTGTCTTTGATGATAGCAAGTGTGCTGGCGTCTGTGAACCCATGATTAGTATCCGTACACCCTGAACTGTGCTTCTCGCAAATCTGGTTACAACTCTGCCCTCCTCCTTCTAAATAGTAGTTCACAGCTGTAGAGTAATATATCAGATAAATGATATGAACTGAATCCATTTATATGTGTTTGAACTCTTTTTAGTTCCAAACTTCCTATTTCAATGGATCTTTTTTTGATACAGTTAAGGACTGGAGTCTACTCTTGTGTTGCCTAATTTAGTAAATATTTGTTTCTTTTAATGCCATTTCTGAATATTAATCAAGTCATGGTTCACCTTCATTTTAGTGTTTCCAAGTGTAGCTCCAATAGCTAGGCTGGTGTCATCTTCATACATTTCAGGTGTGGTAGCACTTTGAAATCAATTGGAATGGAATTCAGCACTATTTGTTAATTTCATCGGTTTCGAGAAAGCATTCTATAGTTTGGACAGAGAAAGCATGTGGAAGCTTTTAAGACACTATGGTGTTCCCGAGAAGATCGTGACTATACTACACAGCTCTTACTGTGGCATGTCCAAAGCTCAGACATTCATCAACAAATGTCTAGGGTGGATACTTGGCATTCAGTGGTTCGACAAAGTTACCAACGTAGATTTTTGAAAAAGATCACAAGAAGAATCAGTGCGTGACACTATAAGAAGAAGGAAATGGCGATGGATAGGAGACACCCTTAGAAAATCAAAGCAAAAAAGGAAAGCTGTTCTTTTAGTTTTGCACTACTTCCTAAGGTTACTAGACATTTCCAAAGTATTACAAGAACATGCACATTTGCTCAGTCCATGCCAGAATTGCAGGTCGGCTGTTTTTCTCAAATACAATGCAAGACTCTTTCAAAGAATGTGACTTGTTTAAGACACATAATTAGAGAAAATCTGTGTAGCCCTCTCGATCTCAAAATAGCTTTGATCCCACGTAATTATAGAATTGACCAAAATTTTTGCACAAACTTCCAAGTTGAAAACGATTACTGGATGCACGTATTGAGTCAACAACATCGACTGATTCTTTTCTCGTAATGATCTACATTCATCTGTAGGCCTGAAAGGCGGGAAAACAAACGAAAGGCGGGAAAATTAAACCTGATCCGGTTGCGATCGGGCTACGTAAAACGACCAATGTGTAAGGCTTAATATTTTTTTATTATTGAAGAGTGGTTTAAAATAGGAGCTCGACCTTCTTCAATCGCCGAGTCAGAAATCTCTTCGACTTCGTTTTTTCTCGCGCGACTCTTTCAAGGTGTATCCCCCCTCAATTTCGCATAAAACAAATGTAAACAAACATGTAGTTTCGGTTTCACTGTTTTGTCCCGTGCACAGATGTTTGCACTTTATCTCTTCTTGTTTTTTTCAAGACACTGTTTTTTAATTTTTTTTTTCAAACTTCGGTGTTCATTGAATAAGGCATTATTTTTCAAATTTGCTTGAAAAGCAACTCCAACAAGGTCAAAACCAAGTGCGCGCTCTGTTATGTCTAAAAATAGCAACGTTTCTAAAAATAGATCTAAAAAATTAACATTTGGGCGAGCGGTAATACGAAGATGTCTTCTCTTGGTTTTTAATTGCACACAGTTGCACATTTTTGCTTAGATTTATGATTTTTTGCACAGATTTAATATGTAATTGCACCGCTCTTAATCAATTTTATCATAAAAGAATCAAGTACTTTTTTCATGTATATGATTATTTTAATAACTGAATGCCAAGGGCCTCTAGGGGAACGGTGTTCTGTATAATTGGAGTTCGGGAACGTTTGCTTAATTTTAAGGGTTAAAATAGGCAGCAAAAAGAATACGATACCGTTGGAGGTCGCTTAATCAGACAAGTTAATTAGATATTTTCCGACTAGCACAGCACTCGACAACCAACCTAGAGAGTACTTCTCACCCTGTATGGGACACCAGTGTAAAACAGCTCCATCTATTAAACAAAGTTCACATTTATCGAAGAGGAAGAGACAGGAAATTGAGCCTCTGAAACTTTTCTGGACAAATTGTGGGGGCAGATGCTGGGTTCGCAACTATGAACATGTTGAATTCTGGTCTGTTCGAATGTTTCAGTGGTGTTGAAATGTCGAGTAATGAGTATTTAAATGATCACAAAGCGAACTTTTGCTGGGAAAAGTTTCTAATTTTGGTATTTTAAAATCCACAGCTAAACTTTTTAAGTTCACGAGCACCTTATAACCAAATATGAAGTTTTCTACCTGTCATCTCGGCAAACAAAACAGTAAAAAGAGAATTTCTTAAAACATTTTTTTACTGGTTCTCATTAAGAAGAGCGTGTTTATTGTTTTGAAAAAATACATTTTAAATTTGATGGTTTACGTTACGAACCAGGCCTGCCAAGCAAGAGATTCATTAGGGTTAGATTGCCGCAATCTCAAAAGAAAAATATAGGAAATTTGACAAAATGAGCATATCAATTTAAAGTCGGGTTCTTTCGTTCTCGTTTGAGAAATAAGTAAAAATGTTTACCGAACAATAGAGATACCAGTTGAAAACAATAGGACTTGCAATCTAAAAGAAAAATGTGTTTTGTTTGTGTCAAAACTACGAAACTAAACTGACATTAAAACTCCGGACAATCACTAAAGTATAAACTAACATACGCGGTTAGAAGTGGTGTCAACAAGTCAGCAACAATCCCGCGCCATAATGAGCTTACTTCTTTTTTTTACCTTATAAGGAGTGATTGAATATTAATTTAGCCTATATAGTTGACCTCTAAATGACTTTTTAAAAGCGTTCCCGATTAGTTTTTTTTATTTTTTATCTTTTTATCAGGAATGTAACCTATCATAACCAGAGAAAATGTTTTTAGAATAGGCGTCAATCTGACGGATTTGGGCTAGAAGTTTGAGTTGATCTAACTGTGTTTCATTGGATAACTCCAGGATTTCTTAAAAGTAATCTGATTACGTGGTCCTACATAAAAAGAATTCAGAAGGTTTGTGTAGCCTTAGAACACATTTTTCCCGCTTTCGGACAACTGGGCCAAGGTGGTCAAAGCTTAACACGACACCAGCTCGGTTTCTTGATGACGCTGGGTGACCGCGCCGTGAACGATCTCTGAACAGTTTTGCAAGTGAATTTCCAAATCTAAACTGATTTTTACCAATCATCTTTCAATGGACTGTAATGCATAATACTTACCACATTGCGTTTTATCCAAGAAAGACGACAACTGTTCGTTATTTCCTTCCATATTATATTTACAAGTGCCGGATACTTGAACCAGTGATGCGTTAAGGGCGCTTAAGGCTGTTGTCAGTTCACATCCACACACCAAAGGATTATTTGAAAGACGTCTAAAAATGAAAGAGCGTTTGATACTATAAACGGTGTTGAAGCCTTGCAAAAAAATGTGTCGTTTTTATTTCACGTCTACGATGTGTGTTGTTAATAGACTGAATGGAGTATGAAGCATTCAAGCAATTGTGAGAACATTTGACGAGTTGCTTGTTCCAGGTTAAATGGCAGATCACTTCTGTTAAATTAACTTTGGAGATTTCTTTCGAACTAATTGCAATACTTTAAAGTTTCTAAAGATCGCAAGGTTTGTTGCCAAATTGTTGGGTCGTAAAAAAAATATTTTTACTATTACACATAGCAAGGGGATGGTGTAGTAAAAGGGCAGAACTGGAGCAGTGCACTCACTGAAACAATTGTATTCGGAGAGTAATTGTTATAATAGATTACGGGAAAAAAATAACAAAAAAAGATCCCATTCTCTGAATAATAATTGTAAGCATAAATTAAATTTTGTTAGCAAATGTTAAACTTCACTTCAGATATGCAAGTGTTTATCCATTGAGATTAACTGATGGCAGCTGTTAGATGAACTCCAGACTAGAAATTTAATTTCTAACATAAAGTAGCAGTAGATAGGAATGCTTGTGAACTTGCGTAAACTAACGATAAAGGAAACAAGTAATCCAATGAAGAATTATTAGGCTGACATTCGTGGGCGTTTTACTTACAGTCGTTGTAACGACGTTAAACCTCCAAACGTGTTGTTGTCGAAGGCCTTGAAATTGTTGCCATCCAAATATCTAATTAAGAAAGAATTGTGTTGTTACAATTAGCTCATAAAAATATAAATGTAATCACTGGACAATTTCCTTTGTCATGTTCATACTTGTTTTGCTGTTGTATTCGACATATCTACATGCTCAATAAATAAGTCTTCAAGTTGTAACCGAAATTAAAAATAAATGTGGCATTGGAGCAGAGACAGGACTTTAGCAAAGGACTTTCAAGTACTCTTCTTCCTTATACACTTAATTCCTTATGACTTCTTAAGGTTCGATTATTATACTTTTCAACAAACATACTACCGCTTAAAATCAAAATTTACATGTATTTTTTTTTTCTGTTTTATCCCCCAATCCGGCAAGGCCTTTTGAGGATGCCTTGTCCTGGGAGGATGGGTGATGCAGAAAGTGCCCACGGCCTGTTACTCCAAGTGTATGATAGATATTGGAAAGGAAATTTTGTTTTGAAGTTGAGAATTCTAAAGGTAATCAATTTACTATAGTTTAATTAGCTGTGACGCTATCAATACATTGTTCAAACCTTAATATGTTATTCAAACTCCTTAAACTGGATGCTATCTTTGTCACTTAATCCCTTTTTTGCTTTGTTTACAACGTTTTGAAGCACAAGTTTACTAGGAAAAGCTTCAAACTTTGACACAGTGCAAAGCACATAACCACCACTGGGATTTCTGAGAGAGGTAGTATGCAACATTTTTGACGTATTATATCACGTTCAATTTAAAATATATTCCAAAAAAACTATTCCTTAATTGACTTCAAGACTACGAATTCGCTTTTCCTTTTAAGAAAATTATACCAAAAGTGAAGCTTGACAATACATATCACCCAAAACTATGGCAACACGTTATACCATACATCATTTAGTTCTCAAATAATCTTGTAGTAAAAGTCGCTACACTTGGTGAGTATTATTTGAATATCAAGAAAGTTCTCGATAGTTGAAATTAACGGTAGTTTTAAGTGATAATAAAATCCACCCATTCTTTTTCTTTGCTGGTTAAATTTGTTTTTAAAGATGACTTGAGATTGGTGTATTTTAAAACTCACTTCGAAAAAATGAAGCAGTCTGGACTAAACTTCAGATATCTAGTCTGTTAACCAGTTATCTCGGATAACCAGTTTTTTCAATGTAACTTATATTCCAAAAATGGTGCAAGTATTCCCTCTTGATTAACCCTTTGAACACATTGGCAGCTAGCTTTGTTCGAAATAAATTACAAGTTGACTGAAACAATAACCTGTTACGATTTTAACCACCAAGATAAATTCCAGTAGAAAAAAAAAATTATCTCGACTTTTGGTAGCTAATTTTAGGTCGACTCCTCTCAACCCCATCCAATTGCCCGTATCCCCCAAATACAAGTAGGTTGATTGTAAGCGAACACATTTGAATCAATTAAAAAGTATCTAGTATACCATGTATGAATTTCAAACAGCTCAAACTTTACCGAATTTTAGTTACATGTATTCAGACTAAGCGTTTACATTTGTGGAGGTCCTGAGGCTGGATTGGTGGTTGGAAAGAAGTCTGCGGGTCATAACAAAACTAATAGATTGTGCTCATACCCTTCAATACTAAATTAATTGTTACAAAAATCAAGTTCTACATTAGATGATACTACAATTCCGCCACTTTTTTCTCTTTGTTGGCTAAATTAAACTTGTTGATGATTTAAGACTTTTTAATAATGAAGAAGAGTTCCAACAAGCTTAACTTGCTTAGTGTGGTACTTTTTCAATATGAAACCTACATGTAAACAAAATTTTGAAACTCCATTTGTTTCCAATTATGCAACTCATTAATCAGTTATTTTAGGTGGTCAAACACTTAAATTTGATTAAATTATTCATTTTTTAGTGGGAATTAAATTTTCTTAATATTCCCGATTAATAAATTAAAATAATATTGTTGTTGTTGTTTATTCGACTTTGATTGACGAAGAAGTACTAACTAGCAATCTTTTTTCTTACTGAACTTTGCAGGGAAACCAACGTGTTGTTGGTTAGTGATCATGAATTTGCAGTACGAACCAAATGATTGGAAATATAAATCGATTGCAGAGATGTTGGATGACCTTCGTAAAATTGTTACTTACAGTTCGTTTAACACCGTTAAAGTTGCAAATATGCCGTTAGGAATGCTTGTAAGCTTGTTATGAGCCAGCGACCTATCAAAAAATATGGTGCTTTTACAAGCAACTTAACAAACAAATGTGTGTGATCGGTCAAAAACTGCCCCTGAAATGTTGATACTCGATGGACTTTTATAAAGTTATCTTCAACATATCTAAAAGAAATAAAAATGAACCGAATTTAAAGACAAATGTGAGGTTGTGCGGAGCCAGGAATTTAGCGAAGGACTTTTAGGGTTTTTTTCCTCAAAGGCACTGGGTTCCCAATGATTTTCAAGGGTTCGAATATTCCATTTTTTAACGAATATGTTATTGCCTTGAACAATATCTACATGTTTTATGCTTTTTTTCTGGTTTAAGGGGTGCTAAAGCGCAGAGGGTAAAAAACCTCTTTCGTTGGAACTACTTGTATTTATGATCTTAGCTTTAAAGTGTTACAGATCACTAATTTTAATTGGTGTATGTAACAATCCGGGAAAATTAGCATTTTCAACGAACAATTTCTACTCGTGGCAACGAGGCAATCAATCTCATTGGTTCATTCACGCTGCAAACAATGCCAACCAACGGCCGTGCAAGATGGTCAGGTTGAAGGCATCGTAGACTGGAAATTTTCCGTTGAAAATGCAAATTTTCCGAACCAAAACTGCTTTGTGCCTGCCGTGGAAGACATATCTATATTCTGGAGAACTTTTTAGGCTTTAAGAGTATGCGATTTTGTGGTGATTCGCGGAAATATGCTGAGCTGGGGTTTGATTTGGTCACCCTTCTTGTCAGCTTCGACAAATATTCTGACTTCTCTCTATTATTACTGGAGGAACCTAACCACCGATAAAACAAAATGGCTCCAAATGACCCCAAACAGTCAATTTTGTCTCATCAATCAAAGCATATACTTACTTAAAGAAAAATTAGCAGAAATAATGGAAGCGAGAAGTGAAGGGAACTTCTCATTAAGTTAAAGTTATTATATTATCAGGTTCAAAAGTATTGGACACTTGTATGCGAGTCATTTAGTTCCTAAGCAAAAAAGATTTGAATTTTTTCCAGAAGGGAAAAAGGCCAGTCGAAAAAGGACAGTAAATTGCTTGATGTCGGCTCAACATTTGTTAGGACGAAGACTGGTGTCAGACCTAGTATTGTAATTATGTATTTTAAAATAAATAAAAATAATAATAAAAATAAAATGTTGCTTGTGTATATTTGACTTTGAATTACGGAGCAAAAACCGAAGTAACGACTATAAATTCGTTTTCTTACTAAGCGTAGCAGTGAAAACAACGGTTTCAATCAATCAATCAAGTTTATTTTCATCACTTCCAACATTTTTTACATCATTTCTTAATAACTACATAATAATTATATCTTTTCTTAATAATTACATAATAATTACATACTGAATTGGAGTAATAATTACATGCTGAATTGGAGTGGTGAGGAGCCTACTTTAAAGCATACATGCTTATTTTGTGTAGATCCCTTTTCAATTACTATGTCGTTAACTGAAATGTATTTTTGTATCAGCAATTGAACATATTATCATTAACTTTGGTAAATATACTTAAATTGAAGTTCAATTATATGTTGGTGAAATATGTTTTTAAATTAATCATATGTCAATAACAAAAGTAAAACAAAAACAAAAAGATAAAGGATTAGGTTAGGTATTATGAACTTGCAGTAAGAACCAAATTATGGAGAATTGAAATTCCTGAGAAAAGCTGCTAGGCTGACTTGTTACTTACAGTTTACGTAACGAGGTTAAAGTAGAAAACGTGTCGCTGCTGATGTGTGTGATAAGGTTGTAATCCAGATATCTAACAATGAAAAATTTTCACTTTCACAATCAACTCGTTTACACATACTTGTAGCCACTCAAGAACCGCTTTACCATGTCCATATTGATATGGTTGTTATAAAGTTAATTTCAACATGTCTACATTCAAGAAAAACCGCCATAGACGACTCTTCCAGTACTGACCCGAGATTAGACTACGCAAAGCCGATTAAATATGCAGTATAACCGACTGCGAGTCAGATCCGTTAAGCTTGCTCTTTGACATCCCTCTGTTCGGGAGAATCCCTGGGACGATTTGTGATTGGTTCAATTCTCGTAGCTAGTATGACAGGCAAGCTGATTGGTTTTTGCAAGGAAACAAGAGATGTGATTGGATGTGAGCATAGTTGAATGAGTGATAAACATCTCGAGAAAGTGTTGTTTGCGAACAGTCAACAGACAAATCGAAACCGGAGCGTGACGCAAGCGGTTTACGTCTTGCCACTCGCAATAATTCGTGTCTGCTTTCTGATGAGGAACAAATAAAATCGATTAAAATGCTGTTCCTCTGCATTGGTGTAAAGTTTCTAAACTGCTCCTGTACCTAACTTAATAATATCTCAGATTAGCCACAAGCTGAGTGACTGCATAACTTCTTTGACAAACACGAACGCTGATCAGAACTGTACTTAACGGGAGATAAGTAGTCTGCTAGTGAGTTACTTCGGATTCCCATCAAGCTAAGTCAAGTTAAATTATTTCTTCTTCAACATAACTCAAATTTTCAAAACAGTGAAAATACAAATAATTTTTGTTGTTGTTATTGACTTTTTAAAACTGACGAAAGCCCCAAACCGAGATCCAGACTATTAGAATAAAGATTTGTTAGGCTGGCATTTGTAAATGCGTCACTTACAGTTGCCTTATCGACGTTAATTCTGCAAAGGTGCTTTGGCCGAGGGCTGTAATGTTGCCTTCCGTCATAAACCTAGCAGAGAAACAATTGTGCTGTTACAAGCAAATTACAACTACAGACGATATGCAAACATAGATTATTCATTCAACAACTGCTGTGCCAAGTCCACATAAAGTTGGCAGTCATGAAGAGAGTTTGAAAACACAAAAACGGCGATAAATGAGATTACCAGCCGAGATTAAAAACAAATGTGAAGCTGGACTCAGGACTTCCGGAAAGTATTTTTAAGGATTCTTCCTCCAATCCTTGGGTATAATCCACCACGGTTTTAAGCCCCTTCGGGTAAAAGATCTTACTGTTATATGCTTCTTCGGTGAAATTTCCTTCGATATAAAGCATCTTCTTATACA
>JAOBYF010128110.1:0-11236 GCA_025403605.1 Parazoanthus darwini | reverse complement strand
TATGAAAATTTGGAAACCGACCTCGACTTGAAGTTATTGTTTATGGCCAGTGGGGCGTATTATGCATACGGTCTATGAAACTTCACTTAACAGTATGCTTGTATAGACAGTGTGCTAACAGGAAGGCCAGTAAGAAATGATCGTTTTGCAGTTTCTAGAATCAGAAAGGTAACTAAAAAGGTAAAAGAATATAGAAACCCCAATTATTTTGAATATTGCAATTTGCTATAATTCAAAATTAAATAAAGTCCAGATGTTCGTTTAGGAATCCATTGTTCCTTGGGCTTTCTAAAGTTTTGTTGGCCTCCTCACGTTATACTGCTTTTACAGGCAAGTTTTATTTCTTTTATCACCTTTCATATGTGTTTATTGTTAAAAACTGTTTTGTGTTTTTCAGTCCATTGCAGTCCCACTTCTCTGGTATAGACTAGAGTAAGAACGCTTCTGGCAGTTTAAAATTTAACAGGATTTGATGTTACAACACTATTTTTTTGGTACGATTTTTTTTTGAAACCCTTTTTTAGATTTAATGGAACATTAGTTGGCAGTATTTTTACGCTTAAACAACAACTAATGTTTACGAGGAATGGCGCGTTTGAAGTTAGCACGAAAGATCAGAA
The DNA here is from genome assembly GCA_025403605.1 of Parazoanthus darwini. NCBI lineage: Eukaryota > Metazoa > Cnidaria > Anthozoa > Zoantharia > Parazoanthidae > Parazoanthus > Parazoanthus darwini. Next base: position 10,616 of record JAOBYF010128110.1, on the reverse strand, counting down.
CATATAGTTGGCTATCTTTTGAAAATCATGTTCTACTGGCTATACCATGGCTTAGCGATTTCCATAGCAAAGGATATTTGTTTTCTCCCAAGGCACCTTTATTCACGACAAACTGGCAGAAAACAAGTGGTAACAACAAAGGAGTTTTCTTTTCCTCTTCTCGAAAGGAAACTGTTGTAGATATTGATAAGAGTTTTATAGGCTTACCCATCCAAAAGCTGGTTTAGAGATCTCACCGAACAACACACCATACAATAGTTATGTTACCAGCATGGTTGTTGTTGTAGCAAAATGGTCATCACATCTGACTAAAGTAATCGATAGACTACGTATATCGATTACTATAGTCGATAGGGTTCGAATCACAGGTTTTTCTTTTGACTCTATTGTACATAAATCTATCCATACATGGTTTGTAATCAAATGTTTGAACTCCACTGTGAAGATGCAGTACAATGTACATCGTTTCCCTGTGGTTATTGATTTGCCTTTTCCATCAAAAGGAATAACGTGGTTGATATAAACTTTGTTTCGCTGTGTGTGAAAGCCGTCAAAAGCTCAAGTTGTTCTGAAACATAATAGGACACACTTGTACACACATGCTAAAGGAGTTTATTGGTTCAAACTGGGTATAGAATGGCAGGTTTCGGTAACACCAAGACTATCGAGGTTGCAAAACAGCACACGTGGCCATATTGAGTGCAGGTAAAATGTAAAAAGTACTGGACCGGGTTGTTCGAAAGTGAGTTAATTTTAACCCAAGTTTAAGCAAATTTTAAGTAAAACTTTTTTATCTAGAAAAACGTGTACCAGTCTTTGTATAGTATTGCAGAAAGCTCAATAACGTAAAATTAATATGATCGAGCCAAAACCAGTTTATAAAGTAAAACTTTTATAAAGTAACTGAAACGTGGGTGAACATTTTACACGAACCTCTATACTTTCGAAGAAGAGGGCCCAGGGCTGCTAGCTGGTATTGCCAGTTAAGCGTTCATCAGCTCCTTGTAATTGTCCTTGCTTCATTGGTTAAATAATTTGCTTTAAAAACTGCATCGTGTGTAATAATTGCAGGCTTTTATTTGGTAAACGAGAAATCAGAGGCTAATTAAAGGATACGCCGACTAGCTCTTGGTCTCAAAGGCGTTTCAAACTTGTTATATTTGCCGTTTCGCGGTTAACCATGCTTAATTCCTTTCGGAAAGATACCACATTTTAAACATAATTTGCCTCCTCACTTTTCCTTTCATGGTCAAGGCTTTTTTGAATCATGTTTATTTAGCGTCTTTTTAACGTAGCCTTGTGAAAACTGAAGTGGCAGCTCAAATTGTACATCAATCTGAGATTAATTGAGAACAGTTTATCTGTTTAAAAGTAAGTGAAGTAAGATTTAAACGTGTAAGTGGCTCTTATCTACATTTTCAATCGTTAAATGTTTTCAAACTCGACGAGGATTCTCAACTTATCAGTCCCAAGAGGAATACTTGACTCAGATATTTTACTCTTTAAGTCAAGCATGATTGTTAAATAGACTTTCAATAAGGCATAACATCAAAATTGTAGAAAGGGTATAGAATGATATGCGACCATCGCATACACTCACAGCTAAAACTACGACGGTAATATTGATATTGCGGGAATAAAAAATACGCTGAATTACGATTTGCCTCTCCAGAAACTACAAAAGGACTGGGTCCATCTACCCGAACGATCCCAGAAGGCCCTGCTTTATAGTGTTCTGCCGCACGGGCCATCACCGCTAAAAATCTTTTGAGCGATTGTGGTTTTGTACGGCCGGTTTGTCATTTTGTCTTCTCTAAGAAACAATGTTGTTAGAAAAAACCGTTATAAAAAAAACATTGCAATTTATAACCACTAATGACTGTGCGTTGTTCGTTCATGTCAAATTAGAGTTTGTTGCATTGATTTTTGAACGGTTTGGGTAATATATAGTTCCACTTCTTTTTCATTCCTAGAGCGGCCGATAGTAGAAAAACACTTCTTTTACTTTCCCGCTTTAAAGTTATCTAAAAACGGCTAAACTGAATCGTAAAAATTCCAGCGATTGCGCCTCCGGTCTACCACATGGAGCATTTGTCTGCTGGATTCATGGGAGACCCTATCGGGCAGTTAAAAGCTTCAGCGAATTGTGGCATGTTAGATACCGACCCAATAACCCTGAAAGAAAGAAACGAGAAAGTAGTCATTGATAGCCATAAATTACGTGAAATATTATTGCATAAGTGTTGATGTAAATATAGGTTTTGCATCACTAAGACTTTTATTAGACCTTTATCATAATTTGTGTGTCATTCGAAAACTTGAAATCTAAGAGCCCTTTTTTAAAATTATCCGACAACTAGATATCTCCTCAGCTGCAAGGAAAATCATGTAATCAATAGCCCAATTGATGAAGCACTGCTTTTCTCATTTTAAAACGAATTGTGGTAATTGCTGGCTAATGCCTGACACGTCACACGCGCTGACAGCGGGGTATCGTTATAATTTTTAATAGTGGGTGCTGGTGCGTGTCCGGGGCCATGCACCCCATGGGCAATTTTGAGATTTGCCTTTGTAAATTTGCTAGTAATACATCTAAGACCTCAAACTACGTAAAAATGTAACAGTTTGTGTAAACGGGAAAGCCGAAATACGTTATTGATTTGCAGTTCCAATTAGCAAAACTGTAGATAACAAAGGTAGATACAATAGAAAGGAGAACAAAAAACTAAGCATAGCGTTCCGTATGCCATAAAGATAACTTTGCCCAGTTGATAATTTTGCAAGTGCCCTATGTGTTTATTCAAACTGAGCAAGACAAAGAAGTCAACAAACGTATCTGAATGATTTAAATAGTTAGCATTCAATTTTAAAAAAGGTTTTATCTCCTAGGATACGCTCTGAAGCAGAACCGCCCTTCTGACAAACATCATGGTAACCCTTCCCCCGATGAATAATTACCGGTCCCTTACTTTCAGATAGCCAAGCAAATTTACAACCCTGTTATCACTTACAAGTTGTGCTGAAATTATAAAATAGTTCTTTACGTGTAGAGGCTAAAACTTAAAGTTCGGAAGTAACAAAAAATAGCAAAATAACAAAAACAAAAATAAAACAAAATAAAACAAAATGAAATTAAACAAAATTTAATGAGCCATTGTTTGCAGTCTGCTTGCATTGTTTTGAAACCGTGCTCTTTTATTGAAAGGCAATTTTCATCATCACAACGATTGAATACAATATGCTATCAGACTTTATCATTTTTGTAATAATAGCTGGTGATTATTATATTTCAAAAGTTATCGTACAAGGTTATTGACAAAACACTGTCAGCTTTACCTTGCTCTGCCAGGTGAGTGAGGTCCTGACTGCAGTTTGCTCTTGAGGCTTTTCAGAGGATACTTGGCGCAAAAGGTCTATAATATAAAGCGGAAAAAAAAATTTCAAAAATTTTTGAGATTTAAAATTAATATCATATCTGAAACAGATATATACAGTAATTTCTTGGGTTTGATCGGACTTAAAAGATATTTTCGCTGAAAACATATTTGTTGGTTGGCATCGACAGTTGATAATCAACAGCGAAATTTGGTTAGTTGCTAAAATCGAAGAAGAATAATTTTGAAAATTGTTAACAAACAACATGAAGTTTTTTTTCGTAAAGTAATGTTGAATAAGTAGCTCAACACATAGTAACTCTTTTGTATTATTAGGATATGAAATGAACCAAAATATTTGTTCAACTGTTGAGAGCATTAATGTTCATCATGACATTTCAAGATGTGGATTCCTGGAAATTTTCCAAGGATATAGGCAGTTTATTCAACTTCAATTATTTGAGTAAAAGCTTGGATTTCTTTTAAAACTGAGGAACACAACAATGAAAGTTGTTTTGGACGAAACATCAAAAGCTGAAGTCACTTAATCACGAAATATGTTACAGCATATCAAGAAAGCGCCTTTCAACCTGGAGATAAGTTTTAGAGTCTTTGTGCTGAAAAATTTTGGCAATTGATTTTTTGATGAGCTACACGTACACTCTTTCCATTATGTGGGATCCTAAGGAGATGTGTTAGACTGATTATCATATTCATATGCTGTTTCATTATCTAAACACCCACGTTCTGTACAGTTTGTTTGTTTGTTTGTTACATTATACGAAATAAAAGTTATGACATGACCGCACGGCGATACTAATTTTACCTTCGAGTGTCGAGAACTAAGATTGTGTAATATAAAACAGCTCTTGCTATTATTGATCTTAGCGTCGTTTTCAAGAAGATATAAATAACACTAAATTCTTAAAAGATTAAAAGTGTTTTCGTTAATGTTAATATTGATGGTCATACCTGAGCAAAAGACAGAAAAAACAGCTGTTCGTGTGTATATCCAGGGTTTCCAGGTAGTTCTTTTTCTTGTCCAAGGCGCTTCACTGACTCCTTGTATGCCTAGGGAGAAAAACAAGTGAACGAGACTGAGAAATAACTTATGTATTTATTTATTGCGTTCGACGTAAGGAGAACGCAATCCTAATCTGAAACATTTTGAGCTTTTTTCGTGGTCTTCCAAATGGCCGCCCCGCTTGGTTTTTGCAGGGGCCAGCCCACACGGGCCAGTCTCGTTTTCGCATCTGGCGGACCTCGTGATTTCGTCGCAGTGCTTTTCCTGGACGGGCTGTTTTCGCTGTTGTTCTTGGCTAGCTAGTGCTGCTAGTCAATATTTCTTCGACCTCGTGATTTCGTCGCAGTGCTCTTGCCGCAGTTGTTCTTCGCTGTTGTTCTTGGTTAGCATGTCAGTATTTCTACCAAACATGTCGAATGCACTTTCTTAATCTGTGATTACTTCTAGTTTATTTATTTGTTTATTTACATGATTCGCCAATGGGGGCAGGGATTAACCCACAGAGGACAGCTGCAATAACGGGTTCTCAGTTATTGCGGGCAAACAGCAAAAACTATTTTAACATACCACGGACAAACATACACCTTTCGTTTTTACTATCTAAGTTTGTATCAATAGAAAAACAGAATGCAGAGGTGTGACCACATCAGTAATGAGCATACCTTGTATGATTGCTTTAGACCACCGTTATCCGCCATATTTTCGGATAGTGTCACTTTGCCATCAAGCTGTTAACGCCAAAAAGTTGGAGTCAAAAACAGTCCTATTGCCTTGTCTTTCACTGTTATTAAAAACACTAACAACAAAACATCGAATACGTTGATAATGAGCTAAAATTTTCTCTTCCAGTGTTGCCAACACAATGGGCTAAAACAGTCCCCACTAAGATCTTCAGAAGAAATTAAACAGCATTATTTATGCAGTTATTAGTGTCATTTTCAATTGCAAGAGTATAAGTTATGGATAAAATTAGCTCTGCTGCGTCAGTGAGAGGCAAAGTGTTAGGTTTGATAAGAAAGCGTTTATATGGTATCCTTTTTGTGCGCCAGGTGGGGTAGAAAGATTGGCGTTTTAGAATTTAACCCTTGCTTGGTTTTGCGAAGAGTTAATGTTCGAACCATCAGCCTCGTATTCAACCTGATGACTCACATCATATCAACTACCATCGTTGATCAATCCGTACAGTATTCTCAATCAGCCAAATAGCATGTATAAGTATTTATTTTGGAACATTTTGTGCTGAATGTTGTTCCATAACGACTTCGATGCTACATTTTATTTACAAAGGATTGCATATTTTTGTACATGTAAAGAAAGAATATGTCTATCAAAAATATTTCTCTCCCAACCAATTTTCAAAACTTTCCATGATAAACTCTAAAATCGATCGTTATTTCTTTAAATTTGGTTGAAGATCTGATTAGGAGAGAAGTCGTCAACTTTTCGCATAGTTTCCGAAATATTGGAAAGCGGTGAGTAAATTACCTTAAGCCCGTCAACTGTGATGTTTGAATACTGATTAATGAAACACTTGGTCTTGTTATTGTACGCGCGAATGGAAGCTGCCGTCCACCACTTCACCATGTTACCATTCCAGTTAAACAAACGACCTGTTAAACACAAAGTGCGCTTCGCTTAGTTTTCGAGATTACAATTTGGTTCATGGCAAAAGCAAAAACGAAACCGGGTCCAAAGCTTTCCTAAACGACTTTATAAACGAAATATTCTTCTTTTTATATGTTCTCAGCCTAAAGTACTCTTAAAAGTATTCCTCCTGTTTTTTGTGTCTACATACATTCAAAGTCTCAGTTCCCAACACACTAACTCAGTTCATATTATACACGATTGTTCCAAAACACATAACTAACGCCTGTTTACAAAAATCAAGTCTGAAATTGCACTGCTCTTTCACAACATTTAAAAGCGGTTCTACATTCAATTTTTAAAATTTATAGGACTCAACGTTCCCTTACTAGTCATGCCTAAGGTATGTCTGTTTCATGTTCTTTAACTTTGGCACTTTTTCTCCAACGTTTCAAGAAAAGGTTCTTTTCAAAAAAGGGTGGAAATAAAAGTCAGTACATTCCAGTGTGAAACTAACAATTTCCAGTAGTCCAGGGTTCAAAGAACTTAGTATTTAAGTAAGCTCATATTTCACTAATCAATTTGTTCCTTCTTTCCCTTTCCGAAATAGCCTTATTTAGGTGGTTGCATTTCAAGTGATTTTTTTAGTGGCGATGAGTTTGAAACTCAGCCGAATGGTAAATGCACATTTGATCAATCATGGTCAATGCAAACAAAGCATTTTGAATAGTGCTTTGTGAAGCAATGATATACATAAAAAAAGTAAATTGTAGTGGCGGTAGTTCACAGCTTTGATTTTCAAAATGATGCTCTCAGTTGCTTAGATGTTTGGAAAAAATGCTAAAGAGTTAGGTTCTAACCTAACACTTCATATTTTAATTTGTCACGATGATATGTTTAACAATATTGAGGTAAACGTAAATGCCGTGCCTATATAGACTGATTGTTCAAAAGGCATTATATCTTGAAGGTGTGCATTTAATGTAATGTAATGTAATGTAATGTAATGTAATGCAATGTAACAACCATACACATGCCAAATGTCTTTTTATATCTTTCTGCCTTTCTGTGTCTTCACTAATCCCAAAAACATCCCCAAAGATCTCGTTGTATTATCTGGAAAAGGAATCCCCTGTCAACGTTGTAAGCAGCATACTTCCCTTTTAACACTGAACTGAAGGAAAATTGTTCAGAACGAAAACGTTTGAGGTTGTTGCTATACTGTGATAAAAAAACAGAACAGTAACACATCGAATGGTTTATTATATTGCACTTAAACAAATTATTCACACCTTGTGTATCAAATCCATGTGATATTTCATGCCCAATAATCATCCCTATGCTGCCGTAGTTCATGGATCTGAAACCAAATCGAGCTGGTAATTTAGACATTCCAATATAACCACGCAAATTGAAACACACGATCTTATATTCTTTAGATGGTGACAACTAACACAAATAAAAGCACATTTTCAATCCTGGCTTTGTAGCATAATTGTTTTTCTTTAGACCAATCTTATTCACGGCATAACCCGAATGTTGATAACTAAGGCATCTGCTTCGTCTGTCCCGTCTGCTGGTGATGTACCCAATGACGACTAATCGTTTTACTTTGTCTCTGCAAGCACTTTTAACTCCAATTTACCAAAAGCTAATATTCAGTCAACTTACTTTTAGCTTGTGTAGATACGATATCTGGAACACTATATTATCTTTAGTTGTGGAATAAACTGAATAGTTGGTAACAATTTTTATGTCATACGACACTGTAACATTTTTGTTCAAAGGTTTATCTTTCTAATATGTTACGCATACAGCAGATAATATTTATCTAAAACAACAGGTACGACTAGAAATACACAGTATACATATTCATAAACACAAACAAAAACATAAAAGGACACAAACACAAACGCAAACACAAACACGCAAAACAATCAACAAACAAACAAACAAACGGACAAACAAGTGAATGTAACCTTGGTCTTCCAGATGAGAAGAAGGGTGGCTGCAGTATTCCAGCAGGTACAACTATCAAAAACAACAAGAAGAGTTTTGAGAGTATTTTTTATCAGCTGTTAATATCATTTTATAGGATGTATAACCATTTTCACTGCCATCTACCCCAGTGATGATATCAAGACTGGAAGAAATCCCTGTGCAAATCGCAAAGCACAGGCAAATCTGGCTTTGTCTTTTTCCAACTTAATCTACATTTACTATCGCTTATAATCACATGGCTTTCATGCCGCCATTGCGGCCGGAATGAGGAGATAAAGAACAAGCATCTCGGTTAAATATAATTACCAGTACCTATCAATGACTAAATAATCCACGAGGCGAAAGCGAGCATTGAAAACAAGAGCGAGTATTCTAGTTGTTTTCATTTGATCGAAACTTTTCAATCCCGAAAATTCCGCCGGAAAAACTTCAGATCATCTGCTTCCTTTTTTGTATTTGATTTACCACAGTTCAAAAAGCAACTCAAAATCTCGAACCCTCTCTCCCTGCTGTCTGAGAATCTTCTTGAGAAGCTAGATTATCTTTGTTGTTTCATTTTGTAAAATTGATCTTAATTTAGTTGTTACTGCTTGATTCTTGGATTTTTGTCGTAGACTCAAAACATAAACTCGAGGAGTCACACTTCGAGTACGGAAAATTACAGTTTCTAAATAATTTCTTCGTTAACTGTTGTTCAGCTAGTCCAACGTTTTTTAAAACTACCAACTGACCTTTGCGGTTTCGCAGGGAAACAGCAACTTTATTGCGCTAATTCTTGAGGGACTCGGTTGGTTTTTCCCGGCGCAATGTTCGAGAACCAATCAGATTTGCGGTTTTTCCAATAGACTACAGCCAATTTCTTTTATTTTTTGCAAATTTCGTATCTTAAGCTTAACAAGCAAACAACTGTCGGTGCTTTTTATCAATCTTGAGACGCCTTCAGTGCTAATGTTTTTTGAGAAAGCTGATAGTGACTCAGTCTTAGCACGTGACAAAGCAACCCGCGCGCTCATAAAGACAAGCAACTTAATTCCTCCTGTGCATGATTTTAAAACTGAAACAAAACAAATCTCAGTTCCAAAGCCTTCAAGAAATCTTAAAATGTCGATATCAATTTGCAGTGTAAGTGATAAGTGAGTATGAGTAGTATATAACAAGCAATACTTGCCAATTTTGTTGTCCGGAGGCCAGTAGAAAGCGTTAATTGTTTGAGGCATCGTTCCCCACCTATAGCAATAAAAATGATACTATTTATTTGTTGGAGAGGCGGTCGGAGATTGGCCTCAGGTTGAAGCTGACATGTAGTAGCAACTGAAAATTCAGAACCTTAAACATACATATTGTTAAAGTTTTATCGTTTTGTTTTAAAACCTTATCAGAACGATTTTAATATTTCGATTTATTTGTCATCTATTTTGGTTGTTCGATTATGTTTCGACTGACATATTAGAATTATATGTTGGTTTTGTTTAGCGAAAAAACTACGCACAAGAAGATACTCGTTTGTTCTACTGCATACCGCTTTGTCATTTGCAGGAACAATTGGTTGGTAAGTAGTTTAAGCTTTAGAAGCCTACAACAACAATCACTCAAACAGAACCAGAATGTATTCCCATAATTGGAATGTTTTTTTTTGACAATTATGCATTATGTTTTCGGGTACGATATCTTCACAGATAATCTTCTTTGAAGTTGTACTGCAATTAGAAAAGCTGCCCAATGCTACTGGAACTACCAAACGTTACCAAAGGTATTAGTGAAAATTGTAAAAGATAAAGATACATCATTACGTGGCATCTTAGCTCAAGACTGCTGATCTGTCACTTCTATGGAGGATCCTCCTCGATCCGTCAGTTTTTTATTTCGTTTTCTGGCTACTTCCCAAGACCCAACATGATTAAAGTCGACAAACAGATGTTTTTGAATCTTAGCAGATTTCGAAGAATTGAACTTTGTTTCGTACCCCGGCAGAAGCGAAAGAATCGGTGCTGTTTTTGAAGGACCAAGTAAGCATAACTTGTCGTTTAATGTTTCATACAGTTTGCAAGTCCACTGGGGAACAGAGACAAAATGTAGCATAAAACAGAAGAAAGCGTTGTAGTTACTTACTCCTTCTTGTCAACTGGTTTTGTTAGTTGCTTGCGTCTGTCTTTTACAGAAAGCTGCCATTCTGCCATCCTGTTTTCAAAGTAAGTGGACTTGTTTACTTTGAGCTGAAAAAGAGGTCAAAGTACCAACGTTAAATATTGTCAGTCAAAAACAGAGAATTGTGTACTTCTCAGTCATTACTGTACAATAAAGATAACTAAAAGTACCGTTATCTTGCATTGTTAGTCTTAACGTTTTTATATGTGTCTTACAGCTCCTTACATGCAGTATTAGAATTGTTACACAATACGGATGTCGATCTTGTGGTTAACAAATAATACGTCTTTGACGCTATCATATCGACCTAAATTCAATGACTTCTAACTGAAAATCCATGGACTAAATTGTAAGAGTTAAATCACTAATTTTATGTCTTTTTCTCTTTCTCTTATTTCTTTTTTTTCTTTTATCCTTTTTCCGGTTTTAAGAGAAAACGAGGCCTATTTTGTCCCATTTCAATAGAGTACCTTTTTGAAAATCCAGCC
>JAOBYF010127999.1:0-11236 GCA_025403605.1 Parazoanthus darwini | reverse complement strand
ATGGCAGGTTGCTGTTCAGTGACAGATGTTTTGCTGCGAATATAATTTTTCATCTCCGAAATTTCACTTTCAATAGCTTCGCTTCTGTCTCCAAACGAGTTCGCTGGGTTACCAATCTGCTCATTTCTTGACAAACGTGACAACTGTTTTGTCTCCCAAGCAAGCCTTAGAAGTGACGCAGGTTTCGTATATTCGTCACCAAGCTCTTTAAGTATCTCCCACACTGGCAAAAGTGAGTCTTGATCGCCACGATCAATCACAAACCATGTTGCATTGTTACTCTCAAGTATCTCGTCGAATATGTTTAGATTAGTGGTTGCTGGACCTAGCGTTTTGACTGTCATTTCAAAATGTCCTTCTCTGGTCTTCTTTGCAGACGCATCATTGGAGCTAGAAACTTCGAAATGCTCCGTTTTTGTGGATCCTGAGACCGACAATCCAAGTCCTGCTGCGCCTGCTGAGACTTCAGCTCCAAATTGATTTGCTGCTGCATTTGTGAGAACTGATATTTCTGTTTCTTCCTTTGTCGTTACTTTTACAGTACTGAAGTACACACCTCCTAAAGTGTGCAATCCCGCTGACACATGAGAGCCATACTTGCTGAGGAAATCGTTTGCAGAATTGAGGTCGGAAATCTTTTTGGCCTTTAACTTTGGCTCATTTTCCAGCTGCATCGCTTCTCTTGGCAGCCGGAAAGACTTTGTTGGGTGAACAGTGTATTTTGTAGCAGAGGCATAAGTGCTGGATGTTTGTGATTTGCTTTCTGTTTCTTCGGACTTTTCGGAATTAGAGTGACCTGACGCACTGGCACTGAACCCCATAAAGCCTCCAGAAACACTTGCAGCTATACTTAGACCAGAAGACTCCACTGACTTATAGAACAAAGAAGATGCGTTTGCCAGGGTAGATTTGAAGTAAGACACCTCGTATCCACGGGTTGGACTCAGCCACTCAACATATTCTGGTTTTTTCAAAATAGGGAATGGCGGTCGTTTAGTTAATTCTTTACTGTCATCTCCAAGGAAATTGATGCCATGACAAGCCAATCCTCCACTTGCCGCAGCGACAACTTCTTCATGTGTGTTATAAGGAGAGATAGAAAGTTTTTCCGTTGCTATATTTAATGTGTTTTCAACGCTTTCTAGAAGTTTATCTGGGTCGTCAAGGTTTTGAATGTTCCAATCTTGAGGTAGTTTGGCCTTTGCAGCAATTTCTTTAACCCTGCTCTCGAACTTCTCTTTATTTTCCTTAAATATTTCTCTTGCATCCTTTCGTGTCTCTAAAACTAATGCCTTTGCTTCCTCCAATTGCTTTTTGTACTTATCTAGTTTTTCTCGTCGTTCTTCTTTTTCTTTCAAATTCTCAGATTTTTTGTTAGAATACATCTTTTTCATGAGGCATCTTTGATCCTTTGGTATTTCTGCTAAGATGTCATTTAACTGACTGTCGGACATCTGCGAAACATCTCTAATCCCTTTTTGTTCTAGCTCTTCTGATGATTTTAGACTTAAGCCATAACTTTTGCACTGCTTTCTGATATCTTTTCCTTCGCTGTATAGCTTTTCTATACAATATCTATCACTGATATCGGCATTTTCCAAATGTTTTGAAAGTTGGGAGAATGTCATTCCTTGAAGACGGCGTACAGTTGGGCACTTTTTAATTAGCGCTGTTGCCCAGTTTGATTCTGTATCGATGTCATTATAAGCTAGAGCTCCAAGTGTTTCAAGTTTAGATCCTAACTTTTGCTGCAACACCTTATATGATTTCTTATCACTATGATCGCCGTTGCTCAGTTGAAACAACTTTTTAGCGAGATCAGTAATTGTGCTAATGCAATCAAGAACTAGATCTAAAGCAGTATCGAAAAGTCCACTGTTCTGAAGCATCTCCGTCAATTTTTTATCAAACGCTTTCTTGGCTAGTTGAGATAGTTCGCGTTTAAACTTTTGTTTGTGGGTTACATTTTCATCGATTTCCCAGTACAACATTCTGATTTCCGCCTGCATGTCGTTCGGATCTTCAAGTCTTTCTATGCTCTTTAGTTTCTCCATCAACTCTGAAACATGTACAAAAAGTACTAAGGATTTGCACAAAATCCGCTAATAATAATAATAATAATAATAATAATAATAATAATACCTTACTACGATTTGTTTATGCATTTATTTCATTTATTTAGTTGTTTACAATATTTTCTTAGGTGTGCTCAATTCAGGGAAGCTGGTATAAACTGAATATTTATTAGTATATAATCACATATAGTAACACACACAATACGTCTAAGGAAACATGACGGTAAGAATAACTTCGAACTAGTGATGATTTTATAATGAAGTCATTGAATACCTTTCAGAGTCCTTGGGACAATATATTTTTAGCATCAAACTTGTTCCATCTTCAAATTGTGTTAAAAGCATGCAGCAGAAACATTAGTCCACTGGCACGTATCAAAGAATATCCATTGCTATGGTTGAGGTAATTGAATTCAAAAGATTTTCAGTACGAGTAACGGACAACCGTTTGTAATAATGGATGCCAATTTCAATTTAAAACGTTTATGCCACTTATCCTCAATTTGTTTTTGCATGAAAAAAGAGTGCTTTCAGCAAGTCCAAATGAAGACTTTTGACCAGAAATTTATCAAAAGTAATGCTAATCACAAACTGACCTGATTCTGTGCCTGGAGCTCCTCCTTTTAGTCGAAATTGTACTTCAACGTTAGAACCTTTGACAATGCCTTGTTCTTGGAGTGGTTTGCTGGAAGTAAGCTGTCATAATATCATGTATCAAATTTAGTAATCAAAGTAAAGATTAACCCGGAATTTATGGTAATTTTGTTTTATATTAGTGTAATCTTACTCCTTAAAGGCCTAAGGATGAGGGGTTGAGGGGAGGGAAAAAAGAAGTGATCCCATTTTTCTTGACGTTCACTTTTTATCAACTTTAACTGATAAACACATTGTTTGACACATATTTTGTTGTGAAGCGCTTCCAAACAATGTTTAACTTTTAAAAAAAAAGTACTATAGAAGTTAATTTTGTATGTAGATATTTTACTAAATTATTCAATTATACTTATATAATGATATCGGATATATATTATTATATAAATTGCATCATAGAATGAGAACCAGTGGAAGTAGATGTGAAATTAAAAAAACGTCAGGTATGTCTGCCTTCGGAATTAAAGAAAATGTTTCTTTGGTTTTGGCGAATACCGAAAATACTTCAAACAATCACTTAAAACCTTTCTGATTTTACTTTGCGAAACACGCACGTACGAGATGCCATTCTAACACATTGGCACAAAGTGGTATAAAAATCACAGTGTGCTTTAGGGAGTCATATAACCTAGACTCCTCCATAGGCAATTCTTGTTCATTTCAAAACGATATATACGATGCATGGTTAATGAAGACAAGTTAGGAAATGGTCGTGGAAAAATGATGCGTATTAATGCAGAGAAGGGAGCTAATTCTTGTGCCGACTCGTGCCTCGCTTCGCGATCTCGCACGATGTCGCCGCTTGTATAACATTGCCATCATTACCTATCATTTGCCTACATTTGACCAATCGGAGGTGATAAAATATCCTGTTATCAACAGCAGGAGAGCAGAATAGCGAAACTTACAGGCTCCGCTATTACTTTCCATCGTCTTTTCAACCGGAGACTCTGTTCAAGGCTAAACAATGTAAGAACACTAGACCAGTCAAATGTTGGTTTCTACTCACAAGTTTTCCTTCGTGTGTGAAGTATGCATTCAGCGGGAATGGGCCACAGGCATCCTCCAGTTCAGCCATTTGGTCCTGAAACGACTGCCAGTAAAAAATACAATATAATGAGTGCAAATTTCGGAACAGATGACCATTACTTAGTACATATTTATTTTTGTTTATTTTTGTGTTGTACTATGTTGAATTTTATATTGTTTTGTATTGGATCATACTGTTTGTATTGCTTTATTGGTAGATCTAAGCAAAGCATTTGATACAGTGGATCACAACATCCTTTTAAGAAAACTCGAACATTACGGTATATGAGGTATAGCCAATAAGTGGTTCAAATCCTATTTGACTAGTCGAAAACAATTTGTCACAATTGGTATAACAGCATCGAAACAAAAGTCTGTGACCTGTGGGGGTTACCCAAGAATCAACGCTTGAACCTCTTCTTTTTCTGTAATACATTAATGACTTTAACAAAACATCTTCAGCTATAGATCTACACCAAGATCTGTTCCCAGATCTGTACCTCTTTGCCGATGATTCAGCAAAGAGGTACACAAAAATTTACATTCACTTGAATTACCAATGAACTTTATAAAGCGCATGAACGGCTTTGCGCTAACAGATTATCACTAAACATAATCAAAACCAAATTTGTCTTGTTCCACACTACACAAGAGCACCTAACAAAAACATTTCTCTACATATATGTGATAAACAGATTGAAGAAACAAATAGTACAAAAACCTGGGAGTTCTGATAGACTCCTAATTAAATTGGAAGGACCACATTCTCAATATTTCTATAAAAATATCGAAAAGTTTTGGAATTATTTGCAAACTAAGACATTTGGTTGAATCGCAAATTCTTATTCAATTATATTACGCTATTATTTACCCGTTTCTTACATAAAGCTGTAGGGTTTGGGGTAGCAACTGCGCAACAAATATTAAACCTCTAAAAATCTTACAGAAACGAACTATTCGTATAATTAACTTTGCTAAATTCGATGCTCATAACACTCCGCTATTTGCCAAGTTTAAGCTCTTGGAACTCAAAGATATAATCACAATATACTATATGTTTCATGCACAACTTCCATAATTCAAAGATTCCTAATGCCTTCAACAGTTTCTTCACTTCAGTTGGACAAAGACATAATTACAACACCCGTTTAGCTTCCAAATCAACTTTTGTGCTTCCAAGAGTTAGAACCAACTATGGAAAACTTAATGTCCGTTGTTTTGGTTCAAAAATTTGGATAGAAATCGAAAAGCTACGGAAGACGTTTAGTTACAAACGTTTAAACGGAAACTCAAAGTCCATGTACTTAATAAGTCACAAACAGATCGTATTGTTCGCATTCACACTTATAAAAATTTTCATTTAATTCGATTTTGTGTGTTTGTGTTTACCGTTCTTGTATTTTATATTTCTAACCTTTTGGCCCTTCTACTTTCCTTGCTAAATGTTCACAATTTTAACTTTACTGTATATTGGGTACGCGACTAGATTAGCTTATATAGTTATTTCGGATGTCCAACCACTAAATTCTATTCAAATTTTGTAATTTTGCACTTATAGTGGAAATAAAGTCTTTTTTGTCCCTGCACTCTAATCAATACTATCGCTATTACCTTCACCAACACAAAACAACACCAGAACAAACACTGAAACCAAAAACCAACACTGCCACCTGTATTGACACCATCACCGACATCTAACATCGACACAATCACCAACACTAACACTAAGAACAAAAATCGACACCAACAAGCACCTTCACCAACACCCAGCACCATCAACAATACCAGCACCGACACCAACACAAATATCAACACCAACAACGCCAATATAACAACATCTTACACACCAACAACGACAACACAAACGCCAATCCAACAACAGCAACACTAATCCAAAAGTCCAAAATACAAATGCCTTCACAAGCACAAACACCAAGTCGAAGTCGAATGTTCCATACAGTGCTACCAAACATTTGCATATAAAATTAAACACTTTTATAACTTTATCTTTATATACAAGTATTTATCTTTGACCGTCAATATTTTATTATTAGATTTGTATTTTCTGTAAATTACGCAATTCAGCCTTGGGATGGTATGTAATTGTTTTCAAAAAATTATATGTCTATCTAACTACAAAAGGAAATGCAGTAGAAGGGCGGGCGGATGGACTAACCTTAGCTAAGATAAAACTATTTTGGAAATGATTAGCCCCTGCTAATGGTACATCATTATTATAACGCCACGGAAAAAAACCTACTACTGAGTAAATGTGTATAACAAAAAAGGAGAAAATATATAATGGCGAGAGAAACCTACCAGTTCTAGAAGTGCTTCATAGGAAACAACAAATCCATTCAAAAGGCGAATAAACACGACCTCGCTCTCGCTTTTCTTTTTCATCAACCTAGACAAAAAGAGACCAGGAGAGGTTATCCCCGGGGCGCATCTGGGACTAATGAAAGGGGATGGCTATTTGCTACTAATAAAATAGCAATTTAAGTTCTAAAGACCTCCGAACTTTCTATTCTTTTTATTCCATTGCAAAACTGTTGCTTTAAAGTTCAAAGATGAGAGGGGGGGGGGGGGCTTACGGTGGCTAGTTACCAAACCCACCCTACCCTAAAATCCTCCTTGTATTGCAGTAAACCTAAATAACGGTTTCTGGCTCATAAGGGATTTTACACTCCCTTTTTATTCAACAAGGATTTATCATTCATCATTTATTTCAAAAAATCCATGAATTCCTCTTCCAGAAACTTTTGAATCATTCCAATAACCTCAAATCATTTTTTCAGGTTGAATGATATCCGTGAGCAAGGATATTGACTCTATCTTTTTGAGTTATTTTCTTGTCGTCTTCTCCGTTCAAAGCGAGCTTGTTGATTGTTTCTGTGAAGATTTCATATTTTCTTGATCTTATTGTATTCGTTTTCACTAATTTAATTTCTTCATTAAAGACACAATTCTTGTAATCTTCAAACGTTAATTTTTTGATTGTTGTCCTTTGAACTCCCTTGCACTTCTTCGTTGTTTGTCCAGTGTACATTTTGTGTGAGTATAACTTTGCTCTCAATCCTACAACTCTTCAATTATCTTTCATTATTCCGATTACTTTCTTGTTCACCCCAGTTTCAATTTTACTTTCGCGATTCTTTTCAAAGTTCCTTGTATCCAATTTCTCTCTCACATCAGGAGAAATATCTTTGAAGAAATCTTTTGTCTCAATTTCATAGCACACCGAATCTGTATCCGTAAACAAAAGTTTTGCTTTTTCTCCATACTTTGGTTTCATGTAGTTATATTGAAAATCATACATCAAAGTTTTGCTCAAATCAAGAACTGCCTGCCCAACATAAACAGGTTTATTGAATTTTAATTTTGTTCTTTTCATATGAATCGAAACAAGGTTTTCATCGAAAATCGTCAAATGCTTGAAGTTTGGTTTTGCAGCTATTCCTTCTGCTTTTTTCTCATTATTTACAAGTCTTACATCAACTCTGCTTCTAATATTCTCCATAGTCTTCCCGAAAACAGAAATATTCATGAGCTTGAAGAAGTCCTACTCAAAACTATTATTCGCCTTTGTACGAAGATCTGTATTCAACTTGATATATGGCTTCAACCATTTCTTTTCTGTAAAACTTATTCCACGGTGAATCTTAGTTATTTTTAATCCGAGGCTTTCATTTCATGATGAATCATATATTTGGTTTTATTCCATAAATTTGGAATAAGTTTTTCAACTTTTCCAATCATCGATCTCTAAGGAGGAAAGGATAATCATTATGTAAATCATGGAGTTCTTTCGGATATTCCAAATCAACCTCAAGAATGCATGGGATATTTCTCCAATCATTCAATTTTTTGTCATTAATCCATTCAAAACTTCCAACTGATAGAGGTTTAAACATTTCCCAGCCGTAAAGATTATTTGCGTCAAGAAAGGCAAGATATTTCGTTGGTTTTCTGAATCAAACTTTTCACCCACATAAGGATTATTTCCTTTTCCATGTCTTTTAGAAATCATTGAAACTCCGCCTCCTATTCCCGTCTCAAACATCAAAAGTATATCAGGGTGACTCAGAAGTTCTAATTTTACTCCATTCTTCTTCAAAGCCGCGTCCCAATCCATTCCAGGTGCTGCGTACTACCACCTCGGACCTAATTCATAATTCTCCAAACAAACTCTTCTGAACTCAAAAACATCCACAAGGAGAAGAACATCAGATTTCAAATTAGAACATGATATTCTCCCATATTCTTGATAGTGAATTCCCTCCAAACTTCCCATGCATGCTCATAGTCTTCTCCAGAAACATTTGAATCGTTCAACTTATTATAGAATTTTTTAGAATCATATCCAGAAAGGTGATGGAAAAACACAGGAGTAAATTTTGGTCTTTTTATCTGAAGATTGCAATTATTGTGAGCTGCTCCTCGAAATTTTTGAGTGAAGTGACAATGATATCTTACTTTTCTTCCAAGCATTGAGTCATCTTCAAATAATCTGTTACAGATCTAACAGTTTGCGCTCGTTTTAAAGATTTCCCTGTCTTTTTCGTGAAAATAATTTCTTCTGACTTGTCAAAAATTGAATAAATCTATTTGATATCTTCCTCAAGTTTTTCCACAAATATTTGTGCCGCATCTTTATCTTTAGTCTTCGATCTGTATAAGATTGGATCTCTGAAATAATCTGGCACCTTTTCATTGAGTTTTTAATCACATCACACAAGCTTATAAGAAAATCCGCAAAGTGAGTGCTTCTGGTACTCTTGAGTTTAAGTTGTTCTTGCGTCTGAAATAAAACTTTTATCAATCTGTTGTAATTCTTGAATTTCTACAATGTGTCTTCCTTTGGCATTTCAAGTCTGACAGTTTCATTTTTGAAGCAATATTCTTCATGAATTTCAAGTCTCTTCATTTGGGAAATTACTCAAACAATTTAGACAAGAATTTCGATTCTACATTTCTAATACTTGAGATGAAAGAAGCCTGCTCATGTTTTTGATCAGACAAAAGTGACTCTCTTTTCCTTTATTAAAGAGAAGAAGACTTATTTGATGTTTCCTTGGAAATCCTTTTGAGTCAAACCCGAAGACGTTAATTGAACTTTCTGGATTATTCTTTCAAAAGTGTCAATCTTCTTAAAATCAACTGGGAATTCAACTTCTTTCAAATTCAATTCTTCAGATTGTTTTCTAATTTCAGCTGTTATTCTTCCAAATTTTCTTCTCAACAGGATTCAGAAATCTTGCTGCGCACCACTTGAAGCCATCATCGTCTTCATTTTTCGTGTTGATCGCGGCTTCCTTCCCAGAAAGTGCCTTGGAAGAGGAATACAAAGCTTGCTTTCAATGGTTTAAATCTCAGAAAGTAAATCTCAAAATTCATGACTTCTTCAAATCTCCAATTACTTCCTCTTCTTTGAAAAGCAGCCATACTCTCAAGGCACTCTTGAATCATCTTATCAAGAAGTTTATTTTTATTTGTTCCTTGGAGATTAATTTTCATCTTGGAATGAAAAGCTGCATCTAAAATTATTTCTTCTCCTGTTTTCAAATCAACCCTTTTCAGGCCGAGGTTCTTGTTTTTGCTGCTGCTTTTCTTGTTCCAAAATCTCCCTTGTTTCCTTTTCTTCCTGCTCCTTTTCCTTTTGTTCTTTGCGCTTTTTAACTTTTTCCTGTTTCTTTCTTGGAAAAAACTTTTTTTCCAAATAATTTCACAAGCTTTTTCTTGTTTTTTTTTTTGTTAAGATTGGAATAACCTTTGAAATGTTCTTGTTTTGCCATAGCTCGTATAATTCCCAATCTGTCTACTCTATTCAGATTACTTCTGGAGAATTCCAAATTTTTTCCCGTTTTTAAAAGAAAAAAATTCAAATTTTAAACGTTTTCATATTCTTTGAAGTTTTCCGTTTACTGTTATCCATTTCTTCTCATATTCATCATAAATTTCTGCTCTTGAGGTGAAATTTTCAGGTAAATTTGATTTTTTTTTAATGTTACATTTCAATCAGAAAAAGACACAGTTTCATTTGTTGTGTCCAAGTGAATTATACAACCTCTCAAGAGAGGTAAAATTTTCTTGAAAGGTAGTATATTTAAGCTTCTGATTACATTCTGGATACCAACAGTACTTCTGATCATCATGTGGATACCAACAGTACTCCTGATCATCATGTAATTCTTTGAGAAAAGGATTGTTAACAAATCTTTCTTGATCGAAGATTCCGTATTGCTTATCATAATCTTTCCTTGAAGAAAGCCATCGATTGACAGTGATTCTCTTTGGATCAATACAAAACTTGCAATAGTAAAAAGCAATTCTGTAAATACATTTTTTTCAATTTTAAGAAATTATTTATTCAACAAATAAATAATTTTGAAATCATGCTCAACTTTCTTCTTTGAGAGAAGGCAAAAATTCTTCTTTCCAACATTCTTTGCATGTGTTTTTCTGTTTCTTGTATTTCTTGCAAATTCCTGATCCAAAACAATCTTTGCAGATATCTTTGTCTTCTATGTTCACAGATTCCTGCTTCATTGCAGTATTTGCAAAACTATTTTTTTATCATGTTCACAATCCTGAAAACCTTTACAAAGCTTGCTCGCTTCCTGTGTTCACAGATTAAAGATCAAGGGCATTGAACACATGTATATTTCAATTTTGCATGAACGCACTGATATTTTTTGGTCATTTTAGTAAATGTGAAATCAAAAAAATTTAAATTTCAAATTTCGAATTAAAATATTTTTGAAGGATGAGGAGTATGTTCATCAACTCCTTCATCTTTATCTTTTTCTTCATCTTTTGAGTCTGAATATTGAATAAAATCACTCAAAAAAGTTTTTGTTTCAACGGATTTTTCAACAAGAACTTTACACATGTAAGATACAGTTTTCTTGAAAATACAACCAAAAAGTAAACAATTAATTCAAGAAAATAATGATTTTTTGATTTCAATCAAATTTATTCCAGTTAAAAATCAGAAAAAAGAAGTCTTCATGAAACTCTGATCTAAGAAATTTTCGATTGAATAAATCAAGTCTTTCATTGAAATGTTTTGTTTATTTTTCATTCCTTCATCTTGTTTTCTCAAAAGATCAATCAATTATTTTTCTTGCTGTTCAATTAAATGAAGAATCTTATGGAAATCCTTGTTTTTTATGTTGAAAGTTTTCACAAGAAGCTTTCTTAAATCCATTTCATACTTTTTTGATTTTCTTGAAATTTACACATTTTATTGAATAAAAATAATACAAAAAATTTCAATGAAATTATTTTAACAGAATTTTTTTTCATACTTTGTTTTCCCAACGACTCTCGACTTTTGGGCAAATGTCAACAATTGTATCATCAATTATTTTCATCGATTGAATTAATTTTCTTATGATTATAACCCTATCTTACCCGGGCTTTTTTGGCATTGCAGAACCTGGGGGGGGGGGGGGGGGGGCCCCCCCCGTATTTACCAT
>JAOBYF010127888.1:0-11238 GCA_025403605.1 Parazoanthus darwini | reverse complement strand
CGAAGATGCATTGCGAAGTCTTGATGTTCAGCTTGAAGAAAACAAGTCTAGGTGGGTAACTCTGTAAACAAATTGATGGACGTATCGAATTTTAGGGTTTGGTGTAAGTGGATCGCTTTGGAGAAGCATTTGTTAATTAAGGTCTTCATTTTGAACATGGGTCATGAACATGATAAACTTTGTGTTTGATATAATATATTCGACAAATATTACAAAGCATTTTCTTGAAGTGAGTGCTCACTTTTCTGCACCTTTATGGGAGAAACCTGTCTATGCTGGTTATTTCTGTCGTTCGGAGTTTAATTACTTAGAGATCGAAGTTAGTTCTGAACTTTGCTTAATATTTATGTTAGCAACGAACTTATAAAATTATCGATACTTTGTTTAATGACTAAAAACGCAGAAAAGAAATATTGATCTTTGGGTCGACCGCAGAGTTTAACAATTTATTTCTTGTACTCTAAATGTAGATGACTGCTTCAGGCGACTGCTTTGTTTATTTAAAATAATTTTTTTTATACATGACTGACTGCTCATCGATTATCAACGTCAAATATGGGCTGATGGATCTGCAGGTCTCGGTACAAATTGGTCCAACAATTAATCTTGGATGATGATTGAACCAATAAAACTTGACGAACATCTTCCTACAAGATATGTCTAAATGGATCCAAACTGTTGCATCCAATATTACAATCATGTCTTGGTGATGTTGGACCAAAATACATGTTTCAGGATCTGTTTACTCTTGCCTTGAGAACTAAAACAAAAAGATGCCACGTTTCTGCTAGGGATTTTCTGCAAGTCTTATGAAAATGCGATTTTTCTCTGCTTCTCACATGGGAGAGATGAAAAATCTCACAGATTTCTGCACATTTTTAAAAGTTACTTGATGGTACATGTAGTTGGTTTTCCATCAGTCCAAAGTCTGGGGGGGGGGGGGTACTCCCTTTGTAAGTTGTAGGGGAGCTCGCCGGAAAACCTAAATAAATACCCTACAAAATACCTGGCCCTCCGATTTTGCTACCCAAAAATATATCTCTCAGACTTATGTAGTGCATATAAAATGCAATGTTTCAGTAATATATATACGGTAAGTCAAATGCCATTTGTTGTTAGCTGTATCCATCAAATACGCTGTTCTCATAACAGTTTGCAAGTGTATCGTCATTATTATAACCAAGATTATCAAGACTCAGATTTTGCCAGAGAAAACCCCTAAAAAATACTAGATTGCCAATTTCAATACAACGAGCTCTCCCAACATCCAACTATAGGGAGTAACCCCCCCCCCAGGTCCAAAGTGCACCTCTTCTGATGGGTCAGACCAACATTTAAACATTATAACTTTGGTAACTCCAGGTCAAAACAGGTTGCAAAAATGTAAAAGGCTGGTTCAAAGACACTAGATTTGATGTTTTTAGAACTAGACAGATTTTGCAAAGAAGACATACATGTATGTCTGACAAAAATATAATCTTTAGATTTTCTACTAGATTGCAGCCTGGCGACATTTGATAATTAACTAATGGTGTGTAATAATATTTCCAAATTGATTGCTTTACAAGCAGCCTCGAGAAAAGCTGGGTGAAGTTTGTGGAGGTGTGTAACGACATCTCACGAGACTCCAGGAACTCATCAGAATGGCTCAACTCAGAACAGGCTGTTGAACTCCTAACTGACTCCAACTTTGTTCAGTCCAATACCTGTATACCAGAACCTATTGCCATCAACTGCTTCCTCAATAATGTGGTAAGTCTTGAGTAAAAAACTTATTGCACCTGCTAAGCTTGATGTGACTTAACCCCCCTGCAGTAGCAGGGTTGGGGCTGGTGGTCACATATATTGTATTTTGTCGCTAGTCCAATACAATGCAAGCTAACATTCTGAAACTTTCTGGTTTTTCCTAGAATTTGTCTATAAATAATTTGCAGTATTAACTAGGTGACTATGTGGCTCTCTTTAATTTAATATGTGTTTTATATCATAACATAATTAGCTATATTCTAAATAAATTGCCAAATGATACATTTTTATAAATTAATCACAATGTTGAAATAAGACTGTAAGTTTGCTTGTTGTTAGCTCCTACTGACAGTAAATAAAAGTTGAGGAAGGGGGTGGGGTTCGGGTCAATTTCTTTGCACATTTGAGAAAAAGAAGCCAAGTAAAAGTTAGGTATCTTCCATTTCTTTAATTTGTGATAGAGATGTTATTTTCATGTTTTGGAGCTACACAATGAATTAAAGTTGTGCATTTCGTAAACTTTATTGTGCACCAATTTGATTCTTAGATTCAAGCACTGGAAAGAAACCCAGAACATGAAGAAATGATATTCCAAGACCTTGTGCAGTTTGCATCTGAGCAAGGTATCATATTGCCGGAGGCCGTCCCAGTCCAAAGAGAAACAAGTGAACCCCCTGGAGGAACAACAGTTCATGCTACTGATGAAGATGACAAGGCAACCATTTCGTTGTGGGAAACTATCAGAAACAAGCTACGTAGAGGTCTTTTCAGTTCCATGGGGAAACTGCCCCTAACTACAAACCCAGAGGCAATGTTAACATCATATGCAAAGCGGCTTGATCTCCTGCAGAACCTTTGCTTTTTGTTCCCAAGTGACATCATATGGGAGGGGTACAAGCGCCAGCGGCAACTGCAGATCAGAAAGCTCATTAATCATCCAGAGGGACTACGGAGCTTAGAAGTTGAATTTGTTGTTGATGTTGATGGCGTTCCAGGCGATGCCATTATGCTTGCAAAACTCAGTAAAGCAATGGCGATCATGATTCATGAGGACTACGCTCTTATTGAAGAGGAATTCGTACCTCCCAAGATACTAACACTGGAACACATACATGAAACATACCTTAACCAGTTTACACAGGAACTCAACACTGTGCTGCAGGCTCATAGTGAAGAACTACGAGAATAAAACGACCCACTCAAGCCTGTTGCTTCTTCAAGGAGAAGAAGTTCATTTCGAAGAGGTTCTGGTATTAGTATTTTTGGAGACAACTTGAAGATGTATAAATACTGTTATTTAGCTTCATTGTCACTAGAGCTGGCAGTTGTCAAACTGATGGAACAACAAGAAGCAAGGGGATTGTATGATTTGTCTGGTAAGTTACTTTGTTTGAATATTTACACAAGCTACATTGTACTTTTACCATTAAATTGAAATAAAGTCTTTTAAACAAGAGGCCGTATAAATAGCCTAACTCAGACTGTATTTAGCAATGATTTTAAATTAAACTGAAACAGTTTATACATGTACTTTGGCCTCTCTTGTTCAGTACATTTTGCACATTATTTTGCAGAAGAAAAGATATAAGCCAGTTTACATGCCGCCAATTATAAGTTGGTAAATTGTTTCTTAATTATCATACTTATATTCTGCAACCTTTCTGATTTCTGTTGATACGGCATTCCTCCATTTTGAAGTTAAAAGAGATCTAGTGAGAGAGGAAAAAAGTTTGTTTATATCAGGAAGAACAAAAAAAAAGCCCTTTGCCAGGAATCAAACTTGGGCCCTGTTGATTCCAAGCCCTAACTACTGTGCCACCGAAACACCTTATGTAATGTGGGCTCAAATTGACCTTGCATAACACATGCGCTGGACAATATCCCTGTAGCTAAATCTTTTCTCAAAGTCAAGTGGCTCAAAGGCCCATTGCACAACTAGTTAATAGATATGCACTTTCCTAAGAACAGTAAAACATACATGTATGTTTTTTAGGGTATATACACCCTGTTCCAGAAATCAAACCCAGAACAGCGGCACTTGCCTACATGTATATGTAGCCAATACATATGTAACTACCAACCCATCCCCCTCCCCTCATGATGAATATTCGTACTGTTTTATTTAGTATCATCGATACCATAACATTATTTCAACCAAACACAGGCATTAAGCCAGGACACCTATCGCATGTACTTCCTGCGCATAGCCCTACAAGTGCTGCAAGGACCCCCACCCGAGTTGCAGCTTTCAGCACTAGTTCAACCAACATATTTGCATCAGAAGACAGTCTACCACCACCATTTGGTAAGTTCTCTTGTATTTCAACCAGCATCTAGTGCTTTCAATTACATTTTGTTCATGCATTTTATTAGTCGTCATCAAATAATTGTATTATTTCAGGTCATGGACCAAGTCACAAACAATCCACAGGACACCTAAGCAGCAGTACCACCCAGACTTTGGGTAGCCAGTGGCCCTGGAGAGATGAGTTCAAGGCTTTCACCAGCAGAATATCAATAGCTGTTGCTGACACCATCAAGAAATCTTGTGATACATCCATAGATGAGGAAAGTCAGCAGTACCTAAACACTAAGAAACTTACTGCAGTGTACTTAAAAGGTAGTTGAGCTTTCTGAGTTATTGGTAATATTGTTAGAGAAAAGCATAAAGGCCAGGTTACATGAGTCAACTTGCAACAACAATTTTCCATGCAACAATGTTGCATATTGTGTTGCAAGTTTTTGAAACCAATTCAAAAACTTGCGACATGTTGCTGGGCTCCATTTTGCTGAGAAAATCATCCCCTGTGACATGTTACTCGGAAACAGGTTTTAACACAACATTGTTGTGTGGAAATTGTTGTTGCAAGTTGATTCATGTAACACAGCTTTAAGAAAAAGTGGGGTCTATAACCTGTTAACTGGTTCTCCAACAAGAAAAAGGGGGAAAATTGAGGGGGAGGAAAAAGGGGAGGGAGAGGGAAGGGATTTTCCACAAATATTTGAAATAGACAACAAAATTCCTATCAGCTTTGGACATTGAGTAGAAAGTTTGCTCATATAACTCCATATTCAAAAAGTTCATGATGGCTTCCACATTTGCTTATTAACTTTCAATAAACAGTCTTGTCTTTTAGAAAACAAAACCAACTTCTCTCATTGTCATCTTAGATACTTGTTTACATTGCAACCATGTCCTGTGACACTGGTTGAGGGATCTGTGACTTAAAGATGTATTGAATTACCAAAGGGGCAGTAGAGTGTATTGAAAACTATGTCCACAGGTCTCCCTTTCCTCTTTTCTCTGATTTTTCCCTCTCAATTTTTCCCCTTTTCTTGCCGGAGAGCCTGTTAACCCTTTCAGCCCAATCCAGTTTATCAATATGTTAATTCTCCTTAGCTGCTTTTTTCGCTGCACCACTCTTGGACTGGGTTTGTCAACTCTTAACTGCTATGGACTTACATGTACTAACGTAACGGTAAAACCATGGCAGATGACATGGTTAGAGGTAAAGTTAGCTCATCGCCAGTACACTATTTTGTCCTTGACATTGCAAAACAGTTACCATAGCAAAAATCCTTTATTTTGGAACTATATTACTTTGGTAACAGCCTGTGAATTTGTTACGATTTCATAGATTGTACATACCTTTTATTCTTATCTCTATCTCCAGAGGAGCTTGTTGGTGGTAAAAACGATTACCCAAGGTGTATAAGCAAGGTATGACATCAGTTTGCATCAGTTTACTTGTTTTAAAAGTTGTAAAAGGTTGTGCTGTCAGTCATCTGATAATCTACCTATGTGCGCCTATGTGCATACATATGAATGGATCAATTCCTCCTGCATCAGTGCATCCTTAAATCAATGGAAACATGCATCAATGGATCCATATAAATTATCCATATATCCAGCGTCAATGATCAAACGTCAATGGATCCATATATCCATATATCCATAAACCAGTTACTCCTTTCATAGGTTCACAGAGCCATCCTTCCTGCATTTGCCTGCACGTCTATCCATTCATCTACTCACTTATCCATTCATCCATCCACCCATTCACCCATCCACCCTCTCATCCATCCAATCATCCATCCACTCACCTATCCATCCATCCAGCCATAGATTGAAGAATATAACCTTCCTGCTTATGTTTGTCCTACAATCAACCCACCCACCCATCCATCATCCATCCATCCACCCATCCATGGATCCATCCACCCATCCATCCACCCACCCACCCATCCATCATCCATCCACCCATCCACCCACCCACCCATCCATCATCCATCCATCCATCCACCCACCCATCCATCATCCATCCACCCATCCATCCACCCATCCATCCGTCTTACAATCAATCAAAGAAACAGACAACCATTACAACGATATCTGTACACCCTAAAGGTTGAAAAAAGAAAGCACATTTTAAATATCATTCAGTTGTCCAGTTGTGTTTACTGAAGTTAGTTTTTTCATAAAATATATATATTTCAGAGTTGCGCCTGTGTGTTGGGTAAAGCAGATGAAATGCTGCCACTGGCCAGTTTACATGGAAGTAAGGTGTTCCATGTTGTTCGTTCCTCATTTGTGGACTCGCTGGATGTGTCCATTAAAGCATGTCACTCCAGGTTGTCTCAGGTTAGTGTAATCACGGGACATTGAAAAATGCCGAGTTCAAACTTGTTTTCTTAAAACATTGATTGTGGCTATTGCTGTTTTGTTTTCTAATCTTCATGTCCTTCAAAAATATGATTTCTCGACAGGAGTTTCTTTTTGGCTTCTGCCAATTATACGCAGTCGAACGTGGGTTAAGCGGCCCTCTAGTAAGCAGCCAGCCTCAATAAAATGCCACTTATTAAAGTCCCAGTTTTTTCAGTCATTCACTGCACCTCTACAAAGGGGCCCAACAACCTCTGAATGGCCCCAAGAGGTGCCTTTTATTGTTTTGTACCTGTGTTTAATGTCCCTCTCAAAGTCTTTTTCACTCTTTTGCTCCTAGGGTACCCGAATTTGAAATTGAAGTTAACTAAGGACGGCAGCTTTTTACATTTAGCAGATATTACATGTACTTGAAATTCATCAAGCATACACGTAATTAGAAGTTCATAATCATTGGGACAAGGTATGATCACACCCAAGGCCCGTTAATGGTGTTCCTCTTTTAAGCCGCTGCCGATGTTTAGCTGCCACAAATCCATTCCCCGAGGATGGCGTCTTAATATAGGTTTGAGTGTACAGCAGGTGTAACTTAATGCTTATCTTATGTTCAGGTTGCAAGTGATTTCCCTAAACATTGTAGTGTGGATACAGTGTACTTGGTGTTAAGCAGTGCAACGTTCATAAGAAACCATTTGGAGTACTATGAGAATGTTATCGGCAGTGAACCAAGGTGAATACCTTTTTTGGGTTTGGTAGACAAAAGTTGATATGGTATGGTTTAGCTGTAAAGCTTGGTAGAAGGCTGACATTCTAAACTTTATTCTTTCGTCAGAACAAAGTGGGGACTTGTAGGGAAAAAGAGGTTTTATACAGTTAGGTTTTAATTCATGTTGATGAAAAAATAAATACAAAGCGGGCCATTGGTTGAAACTCTAAACAACTAATTGGTTACAAAAAATATGTGAAATCAAGTAAATGAAAATCATCCTTTGATTCCATTTGGAGCTACTATACGTACTAAAATATAGCTCTGGCAAAGATACCCGGGATTTCCGCGGGTCCTTAAAAAGTCTTAAAATGTCTTTTTAAATTTTGTTTTTAAAGCCTTGAAAATATTTTTGAAATTGCAAAGTTGTTCATTCAGACCTTGTGTTCTGCAAAGAGATAGTGACTTTGTAGACATAATAGGTCCGTTGTACATACAGAGTGCTACATGTAATTATATATTTTGACTGACCAACAAGTTTTCATTTTGTTTTGGAAGATAAAAAAGGTTTGAAATAAGTTCTTGCTTAAAGTTTTTAGGCTGCTTAGTTTTCGCCTACGAAGCTTAGATTTTGTCGTACTTATCATAAATAATTCGAAGGCTCCAAATTCTCATTCACACATGTGTGTTGTGTTCCAGACGCCCCTTTCCTGTGCTCCACAAACAGTTCAGTGACCTCGTGGATAGCGTAACAGAAAGTATCGTGAGCTACCACAACCAAACCATCGCTACAGTCGTGTTTCAGGACGCACACAGTCACAACTGGAGTGACCAGAGAGCTTTTTATGAGGTAAGAGGTTAATTTCATGCAACTAACTAGGCTGGTTAATCAAAAAATTCACGTGCAGAGTAATTAGCCAGAACTGATTTGACCTGTGTGACATTTACTTTTGAATGACGTTTGTGATTTTCAATTTGCTAGTTAGATCATGGCCATCAACAGCGTCTTTGAGGTAATTGCAAGTTAAATAAACTTAGGTTCGAATCCGAAATTGGAGTAAGAATATCGTTTGAACTAAATTTAGAATGGAGTTGAGATTGGGTAAATTTGACTTGGGATAGAATTTCAAAATTTGGGGTGCAATTTGAAATTCATTTTTTGGACGTTTCGATGTGGATTCGGAGATATATAGTTAGGATATATTCTAAGTTGAAGTTGGAGTGCGAGTTGGAGTTTAAAATTGTAGTATTAAAAGTGAAGTAGAATTTAGGTTCTGAAAGTTGGATGTTCTTTTGAAATGTATGTTTAAGTGGAGTTTGTCATGTAGATTGTATCAAGGATTAAATCTCAAGACATCAGAAACACACAGATCAATTTTTGTACGTTTTTCTCAAAATATCCGGAAAACCTGAACAACTCGTTTCAATCAATGAAGGCATAGTTTCAGTAGTGTACTTGTTTGCATTTTTTTCTGGCGCGTTTTTTAATCTGAATTGGAGGCATATAAAGATTGAAGAAAACTAGGGGGTATTAAATTGGGTTAATGCACTAAATAGTTTTTCTTGTTTTCTGTTTAGGACGAGCGATGCTCATTCTCTGTCCAGATGTGGAATTATTACCTGCAGGGCATGTGGGAAGATCTGTGGAGATACTCTCCCCCTCTCAAGGCCCAGGAGATCTTCACCACAGTTCTACATTCCTCCCTCTCCACACTCACCTTCAGGTTCAGCCGGCTTGTCCCGTCCTACAACCGTACAAAACAGTTCAGGTAAGAAGTTTTTCATATGAACTGAAAATTACTTTGTGCGCCTATGTTTCTTCTGGTGTTGTCCTGCAACCACAGACGACAGTTCAAGGTATGAAAGTGTTTGAAACTCGCCTTACATTTCTTCTGTCTTCTGTATAATCACACACGACAATCCAGTTGTAAGTTCCCTAATGATAACTGGTCAAACCTTTTACGATTCACGAGTTCTTGCTGAATCCAAAAGGCTAGCTCTGCTAAACAACAGAACCATAGCTATCAATAGTTTCTTGTCCGTTTAAGTTGCTATCATAACGTTGAACAGCTACACCAAAAACAAAATAGTACCAATTTAAATTATACAACATGCGTCTAATTTTATTGATATGTGAATTGCAGGTCTGATATTACTGCCATCTTGTTGTGCGTTCTTTCTCATCTGTGGTCTGCGAGTAAGTCGCTTGACACCATTATGGATCCAGAAAGCCGTACAGTACCTTTCACTGGCATCCATGACTTGTGTTCCTGTCTGCTGGCAAACATGGTCAGTGTAATGCAGTAAAAACTATACATTTCGGACGGTTTTAATTTCGAATAAAAAAATGTTCGAAAATAGAACCGTCCGAAATAGTTTTAGCGTCCGAAATCTTTACAGTGTTCTATTAACCTCAACTTGCGTTCTTTGGCATGGTCACTTTCTATTATTTGTCTGCTTTCCTTCCTATTAAGTTTTGTTACCTACAACTGGCTTCTCTTTTTTCTTTCCTGTCAATCTTTTGAAGTATCTGTGGTAGTGACCAACTCGAAAGCTTTCAGTTCCTTTGGCCAAATACACCCATTCGCCACGCTATTTATTACACTAAATATCTTTCTTTTTTTTTGCTTCTGCAGTATATGTTTGATATAAGATTATTTAAACAGTGGGAAATAAAAAAAACGAATGAATGAATGAATTGGCGAAAAAAGTTTGGAAAGCTTTTCACGTTTTTTTGAAAACGTAAGTGAAAATTTGGAAAACCAACATACTGTGAACATTTTTCGTAATAAAACCCTCGTGTGTGTGTAATAAAAGGAGATATGTACTGGACTGTCCTGTTCTCAGATTGTTGTAACAAGTCCTCTTGAAATTCTGTGCTCGACACTCACGGGAGAGCAGAATGGGAATAGTAAAGAGAAGCATTGTGGTTCAAGAACCAGCTGGCTTTCTGCGATTTACCCCGAGGTATTCAGGAGCCACGAGGGAAGGTGAGAGACAATACACTATTAAATATTTTAGGTTTAAATTTTACTTTAGGAAATAAAAACCAGAAAGGAACCGCCATCTTGAGCTTTGGAATCCCCTACAAAACACAGTTCCAGAAGTAACTTTGTCTAATGAACTCAACAAATCAAAAACACTGCATTTATACAGAGACCTGGACAAAATCAAAATTGAGAGTTACAAAATATTACAAAGGGCAAAATAGACTCGAGGATGAGGATATTCTGCTTCATTGAATAAGAATGAGAAGAGTGTGGTTTCCTACATATTACTTTATGAAAATTTTGATTAACTCAAGAAACTATTTCATTCTAAAGAAAAGGCCGCTGTTTGGATGTGTTACAAGTCTACGTATCTTGTTTCAGGGACTAACAGTTTGATGTTGTAAAAACACAGACTATTGGAGGTTTTCCAGAGAAAATGTCATCAGTACCAGCACCTTGGGTAGCGGAACTGCGAGACCTTTCTGAATAGACAAGATGCCCTAAGGCATCTCGAACGAGTGCAAATTGAAACTGCGCAGACGAAAAAAACTAGGATGCCGCTGAAATAAACGCCAAATCGGTAACTAATCATCAGTAGGATACCTAAAATGTTTGCAATTCTACAATTGGTTTTGGTTCCATTAAACCCTAGACCAATTGCAGACCATGTTATAATTCGAAGGATCCACCCACTATGTGAGCACAGTTACAGTTTACTTTGCTGAAATGAGCTTTGGTAACTTGCCTCTTTTCTTTGTTATAGCGTTGTAGCCCTTCCTGACAGACAAGCACTGT
Source organism: Parazoanthus darwini (assembly GCA_025403605.1). NCBI lineage: Eukaryota > Metazoa > Cnidaria > Anthozoa > Zoantharia > Parazoanthidae > Parazoanthus > Parazoanthus darwini. Next base: position 338 of record JAOBYF010127888.1, on the reverse strand, counting down.
ATGTCGTGTTCAAGCTAATGATCAACCAGCCGGTTCCCAGATGGCCGTTAGTGGTCCAGGTAATTTCGCGTACGCTTATTTACAGGCCTTCAGGGAGCGAGATTACCTCTATTGTCTTTTATGGACCCTATTCGTAAATGGCGGCTAATATAATATTCTTTTATCTGTATTTTAGTTAGCCCAACCAGCCTCGTTCAGATTAATATATTCTTTTGATTTTTTGACCGAAGAACGTGGCTAAACGGGCGAATTTAAATACCCAACTCGTTCAAATTTATTCCAAACTGCACACGAAACCATATGATTTCCTATAAAAATATCTCTATTTCACAGGCATT
>JAOBYF010127777.1:0-11239 GCA_025403605.1 Parazoanthus darwini | reverse complement strand
ACTACAACGTCTTTTCTCCCCTTTTGGTAAAGAGCTAGTAACGGTCTTGCGTAGTGTCAAACCGCCATTGGCAAAGTCATGGTAGACTGCCGGAGCAACAACTGCCAAATCAGTTAATGCATTAAATACCAGCCTCGCACCTGACGTGACCAGGACAAACATACCATACAATATTGGCCTATCTTCCTACCTTCATCTGTCTTTCTCATACACAGGTAGAGAGAACATCTCCTGAATTAACGAAAAGAGAAAACTATGTTGTACATGAAAAGATTTACAAAGTAGGCTTTGGACATTACACTGTTACTATGCATTAAAACAACTACAAATCAAGAATATCGTAACTCATAAAAACTGCTTGTCTTGTTTGGTGTAAGCTATTTTTCAATATTAAAAAGATGACTATTTTCTTCGAGTACAAAAACCTTTATAATTGGAAAGAAAGGAGGAATAGAGTTATGAATTCATACACTAACCTATGAGCAGTGCTATGGTGAGGGCAAGCTCGGGTTCTCCACGACAACTACTTTCAATTCTTTGTCTATTCTTGGTGCTCAAACCTTCACGTTTGCCGTTTTGAAACCCAAGGAATTCATTCAACCCCCTCACCACCTGGTCTGCTCTAATCTCAACTTACTATAGCTTCTCGCCTTCTCAGCCACACGATACCACCATTTACTGTATAAGGTCCGTCCCTCGCGGCCCGGCATTTCTTCATCTCAACTTTTGCCCCCTTTTACCAATCTTACTTCTCCTTTTTCCATCTGTTCTCCGCCAATTGGACTTAATCTTATTTCGACTCCTCCTTTCCCATGCAACACTCCAACTTCCCTTTCCAACTGAACCCAATTGTTGTCCCAACCCCCCAACCCAACTCCCAGCCATACCCCATATAAAATGGCAAGAGAAGTTTGTTCCTTAGTCCAAGATGTCGTTAATATGCAGATGTGACGAAAATAAAACAGATAACAGTTGGATCAAAGTATTTATTCGCCAAAATCAATCCGGAATGTTTACTCACACTTTGGAAGTTTCACTTATAATTAATGATAAATTTATTGTTAATACCTACCAAATTATATATTTTAGAGTCAAAAGCATTAAACAATGCAAGGTATCAATATCATTCATTCATAAGCTTGGACTACACAGGATACAGGTCAAGCCTTTCACACTCGCAGACAAAATATCAGCCGGATAAAACATACTACAGGTATGCATGCACATAATGTGATCACACTTCATACACATCACCACTGAATGGTCACTACAAACTCCGACAGATTGGACATGGCAGTTGATCATAAGTAGGTGACAAGCCCAAAACTTTTTGACTGCCAAATTCTAACGACTGTACTAAGTGTACTTCATGAAATTCCCAGTGGTAAACAGCAACTGTTTCTTCTTTCCCTTCTTATTTTTCTTTCCTGACACTTCTGATCGACCTTGAGTTAAAAAAAAAATGTCAGTATATTAGTTTGATGGAAACTGTTACACGTATATTAGGTAAAACAACATGTAATTTGAATTTTGTGACAATCTGATCTATTCTTTAAAAAATCCTTATAGCTTGCCAAAATAAAAATACAAACTTGGATAAAAAATCGGCTAAAAAAATTGTAGACTCTGGCAAGGCTAGGCCATCACATATAGAAACTACAGTAAATTTTCGGTTACGATGTACCGTTTTATTCCAAAATTTTGGCTATGTTCAAGTAGATATCTCAGAAATTTATTTTGAAACACATACTCTGAAATGGTTTTTCTATTTGCAAGTTAAATTCTCATGTACTGTATGTGTGATGGATACATACTTTGATCGCTGTGTTGCTGCTGATTGCAAGTTGGAGCCCGTATCTCACCCCAGGATGTTGCCAAGGCCTCGGAAAATGCCGACTTAAATGTGGGCACAGGGACAATGTCCTCACTGGTCTCGTCATCATCACCTGATGGTGCAGCAAGTTTGGCTGATGCAGCACCTCCTGGTAATACAGAAAAAAAAACCCGAAACGTTAACGTTTTTGTTTTTGTATATGTTCCCTTTATTTATCAATGACTAAGTTTGACTAAAAATTTGGTTGAAATTCTAAAAGCTTGAAAAAAGTTACAAGAGCTCATTCGGGTAACTTTGAGTCTTATGTAAGCAATAGCCAGACTAACAATTAAATTAACTGCAGTTCTGAGCTATCGATACAATATTAAGCCAATAACAATACCAGGAAGAGCTGTGTCCGAGTTTTTTTTATAATTAATTAATTAATTTAATTTTAAAAGTAATGAACGCCTTCACAAGAAAGCCGACACTAAAATGAGTACGTTTGTCAAGTTTGACCGAATAATAAGAGTGTGGTGAAATTTCAAACTAACTGCAAAAGGGACTTTGTATGGTTTAGAGGAACAGCAGTACAGTCTCCAAGTATCTCTTATTTTAACAACTTATGAAGTGTCGCCAAATTATTGATATCGAAACAAACGCCTTCAAACTTAGTTGGCTTGCTAATTTGAATTTTATCATTCTTGTAATGGAGTTGGTTTTTTAATTAGACTAATTATATTAATTAGGCATACTTGGACTCAGTCCTTTCTTCGTTTTGTTACCGGCTAATTGTACTGATAGCTAGTTGGAGAAAATATGTTCACTGTTATTGGGCAGAGTCACGCAGCAATGAAGATCCATACGAATAATGTTTTTTACCCAGTTCACCGTCAACACAATGTGGCGCTGACGGCTCAGAATCTAAAATAGTTTTGTTTCGCCATTTTTTTTACTCTTTTTCCAATAACTGTAAAAAGAAAGGGCGGATTTGGGGGAGGGGTCGGAGAGGCCGCGGCCCCCTTTTTTACCGACTGATGAAAATATTATTTCAGTGTCGAGCATTCCATGCCAGCTGCTTTGCCATTTCGACTGAGTCTAAGCGCTTCTTTTATTTTAAGAGTTAAAACGATTGAAGTATGAAAAAGTGGTGCTGTAGGCTTCGAAAAATTCTTGTTCTTGCCAGTTGCCGTGTCCAAAAGCAAGAATTACAAAACTATGAACCAAGTAGTTTCAAAGTTTTCCTTGTTTATAGCAAGTGTATGAATTTTGCTTATTTTAAACTGATGAAAATATTATTTCAGTGTCGATCATTCAATCCAAGTTGCTTTGCTTTTTCGATTGATTCTAAGCGCTTCTTTTATTTAAAACAATTCAAGTTTTAAGTCTGCACTTGCGATGAAAAAATGGTGCTGTCGGCTTCAAAAATCCTTGGTCTTGCCAGCTGTCACGTCCAAAAGCAAGAGTAACAAAACTATGAACCTGGAAGCAAGTTTAAAAATATCCTTGTTTATAGCAAGTATAACATATTAATTTGTCTGTTGATAATCTAACCGGCAGGCATGGCATTAAAGTGTGCAGCAGAAAGATGATCAAAATCAGAAGTCATGGCCAATCTAATTTCCAAACTTTTGTAATTTTCGCTCCGTCAAAGCAGAACATTTGAAGTTTTTTTTCCAATTAAGCCAAAGTTCTATGATATAGCAGTGACTGTGTTAAATTAAAACGAAACTTTGATTGGCCACGGCAAGGTTGTTAATGCATTGTTGTGGTTCTTGCAATCAATGGTATTAAAATGACAATAACAGCCACAAGTGAGTGCATGGAAAGACTATCACTTCACAACTTTTAGCCAATCTCATATGGAAACTTTTCTCGTTTACTGATACACAATACGTTTATTAAGCATAAGCCAACATCAACAGTGGTATTTATTTGTACCTTTTCTACATTTAACAACACTATGCCTTCATTACCAGTAAACATCAAGATGATAATTCTAGTACCATAATCATGTGCATGTGTGGACTGATAAACTGAGCAGCAAGCTTACATACTGTTTATTGGAACTGAAGAACTTAAAGGTCAGTTAATACAGTATATAAGAAACAAAACAAAATAGGCAAACATATAAATAGAAACGGGCATATTATCCCATAACAAAAGAACAATGGTTTTCGTGCACTTGAGGAGAAACATTTTAAAAACAACAAAGTCTGGGCACAGTTTGAGGTTCTACATTGTAGCGCAGACTTGAATTTTCAAAACAAACTTTACTATTGTTAAGTTTACCTGTTTCTTTTACTGGTTTTTTGAAAACCTTTGCAGAATCTACAGCCTTTCCAGTTCTCAATGCCTGAAATGAAATACAGGTACCGATTTTCAGTACTCCCTTTAACACATACATTAAGGAACTTCGTAATACATGTATATTATCAATTTTAAAGAATCGGCTTACATTAATATGAGAAATGACAGTGTCTTCCTGCATGTGATGAAATAAACAAAACAGAATGTATGACCTACCAAGTCCCAATTCCTAATTCCTGGTGGTCTTCCCTAAGTGCTGACGTTGTTTATAATTATATGTTATTGTCTAATGCCCTTGTACTATTTATTATTACTTTTCTTCTGCTTGTTCTTCTTTTTCTTGTACTGAGTTAACTCAGTTCAATTTCTTCAATCACCAGCTACCTGACGTTTTTAACCCCTATGGTTATTTCAGATAGTCAGCACCCACATAAAATCTATTATTAATAATATTTTTTTAAATTTACATTTGTACAATTCCCAACAGCGACTAACCTGTGCAAATGACGGCGGCCACCCACCAGAAGCATCCTGGGTGGGGGGACTTGCTAATGAACTGTCAACTTCAGCCATGGTACTGTGATCTTCATCTGCCACACAATCAGTGATGTAAGCAGTGGTGGTTAGAATAAGATGACTAAAACTACTTATTAACCAAATAATAACATAGATAACAGACTGTTCATCTGGAAGAACAATATTTTACCAATTTGTTTGTAACACCTATACAAATAAAACTTCCTTTATACATGTAAAACAACAACAGTATAGCAACACCTGGACATACTGATTTATGTACATGTACAGACTCATTTTTTTTTTAATTCCTGCCATAAAAGAATGGGGGTGAGGTGAGGGGATTTATATCCAGTGGCTTTAAACATAATGCAAAAGCATAAAGCTACTTCAAAGCCAACAAAATAATACCAAACCAACTCTACTGAAGTCATTTTTAGCACATTTTGGATCATGCAACATGACTCAGTGTTATTATACAATATTATAATCCCCATGTTGCCAAAATTTTGAATGTAAGACTCTGGACACTCACCATGGCTGATGTCCACAGCAGCAAACTGGAGAAAGGGGCTCGGTCCAGACATTGATGAGTATGGGGGAGACATGGCCATCTGGGAACCCTGTGTTGGAAACTCCAGCTCACTGGCGAGATCCAACGACTCTGCTCTACAACGACTTGACCCTGTAATTGAAACACTTCGTTACTTCCAACATCTACATTAAACATAGTCTAAAGTGCAGTGCCACAATCATGATTATCCTCTATTATTTATAACACACAACATACATGTTATTTATACTACCATAACATGTTCTAGAACTGCTGGTTGTTTTATCTTTTTTCTATTTAAAAATTTCAAACTCCTATAGATCTGAAAATTAATGTAGAAATGAAATCATACCAGTGACAACTGTTGACACTTAGGTTTACTTGCCTGTGTGAGTGGGAAATCCATTTGCACTAGCATTGCTGGCTTCAAGTTTCTTTTCTCGTCTCTTTTCACTTCTCATCTTTCTCTGCCTCTGCTGCCTTCTTTGTTGAAGTATGTCTGCGCAAGAAAAAAGGAATTCTAATCAATGCTGTTGTTGCAAATCAAATGCATGAAAATTGCATAAAAATTGGTGATTCCAATCAATCTAAAGTCAGCCAGTTGAAAAGCTTGATTTTTAACAAAACAAGCCTCAGAACAATTATTTATTATTCTTGTTTAGTTTCTGTAATTTGTCTACTTTCGGTCATCAGAAATGCCCGTTTTACTGCAACTTTTTATGACTAATCTATAAATACAACTGAATTTTAAATATCTTAAAAAAATATAAAGTCAATTTTGGCTTCTATTTATCCATGAGTATATTTGGTATACAACTGCAATCTTCAAAAAAAATATTCTAATAAATACCAACCTCTAAAGCACTCAATTGTTCCTCTCGATATGACCGGGGATTTCAAATCAAGTTCACAGATGACAAACTCACAGGTCAATGGAAGGTGACTAAGATAACGGTATCGCCTGCGAAGTTCCTGTAGTTATGAAGATAATAATCTTTATTAGAACATAGCTGGCATTTTTGCACACTTTTTGTATGGCTCAACTGTGCACTTATAACTCAATAGAGGCACCCTGTGCGTCTATTAAATCACAACACACAAGAGTAAAAAAAAAGTACTTTGGAAAAACTTATAGTAAGGCTATTAACTAAAGGCTATCTATTTTCATTACTTCTTAATGTTAATTTATGTCCCAGGGTTCCTGCTGCCATAAAAATGGGCCTGTTTGGAAAATATGATTGTTTCTTCCTTTTACATGTGTTAATTTATGTGTTCCCTCTGCTTTGATTTTTTTTTTTAACAATTTTTTAGAATTTTCATTTCTGAATTAATTATATCCAGATTGTATTGTCCTGTACCAACCCTGTGTCAGTTCTATCTTTAAACTATCAGTAAATAACAACTAGTTAGATTTCTTTATTGTGTGTAACAAAGACAACAAAAGAAACAAACATAGAAGAATGAGTAAGAATGTAGTTAACAGTAGTGTTATAGTATGCCAAAATATCCCATAATGTATACTTTACACACATATAAAAGTGGTCCAAGATGACCAGTCCTTACTCTGGTAACCGAAAAGAAACAACCATGTACTACCAACTGCAATAGTGTGTTTTTCATTCCCTTCTCTTCTCATATTATTTGTCAACTCCAAAATTAATAACCTGTGAACTAACAAAAATGGAATTTACCTCTGTTTGCGACAAGGCTTCCATTTCCAAAACTCGAGCAGTAATCAGTTGAGGGCAGTACTCCAAACCACCATATTCCTATAATTTGTAGAATGGTTACATTAATAACTTGCACTACTGGTGTTAGTAGTAATAACATCCAATACCAATCAAAACGGTATTAGAAGTTACATGTAAAAGGCTGTACATATTGTATTCATCAATATAGTACGAAATCACCATTTAAACTAGGCAATACGCATTAACAGGGTGCAGAAAAATGTTCTAGTATCCTCGTTAAAACATTAATTTTATTTATCAGAAAACAGAGTTCATTGATAAGTATGAACTAAAGAAATATTAAAGTTAATACCTTAACTAGGCAACGAGCATTAACTGGGTGCAGGAAAATGTTCTGTCCATCATCAGCTGAAAAAGAATAAGAAATGAAACATCTTGAAAAGGGACAAAAAGCAAACTAGATGACAAAAAGGGTGCACATATTCTCTCCTAGTTAGGGAAATTTTAAGATTCAAGTGAGGAGTGTCTGCTACTTGGTATCAAACAAAACAGAACTGCTCTTAGGAAAGATATATCGTGCCTTGTCATACAAGACCTCCAAACAAAAAGCATGAAGAAAATGTGAACATTATCTCTCATCCTGTGCAATACCGCACTGTCTTTGGGAAACATACCAATTCCTGATAGTCCCAATCTTTGGGTCTTTGGGATCAGGACAGTTATAGGACAGCACCCAGTATTAAACAAAAGATGATCCCTATGCCCAGCAAAATTTCAGTGAGTTTGTAGGGTTTGTTAGATTTTCTTCTACCTACTAGAAACAATAAATTGGGACAATCTGAAAGTATCGGATGGCATTCAATTAGAGGTCTGTTCACTGAAGAGACAGAGTAGACCAACAATCTGCTTGAAGTGGCATGTGTGAATTTTATGCTCACAATAACATATCAGTTGAACTTCATCTTAAAATGTAATGGTGATGAGTTGTGTTACCTGTCAAGCTGTTATAAAGTAGTTAACTTTGAATTTTATTGAATTATTTAAAGCCATAAAAAGCCAAGTTTACACAATGTTTACATGCAACTACATGTTCTAAAACCCTAACCCCAAACCAAATGGCACTTTTACATATTAAGTATATAATGCTACATAGTACATAATTATATTTTATCTTGGGAGGACATACCTTGATAGAAATAATAGTATCCAGAGTTTGGTGTTGGTGAACAAGGTGAAACTACAGCCACATCAGCCGCATGATATTCTTCCCCTGTTTCAGAGCCAATAGCATCAGATTCTGGGCTGGTTTTAGAGTCTTCCTGTAAGCTGCCATCAGCCTTGTCACCTTCAGTAATAAGGTCACGATCTTCAAGGCTGACAAAACCATATTCAGCCCCAGCAGGTGAACTGTCAGTTTTCTGCTCCTGAGTTGCAGATTTGTTTGTCTCATCTTCCTCAACATCTGAAAAGGCTGCTTCATATTCACCAACAGCCTGCACAACATTAAGGGAAAAAAATTAAAATAATTTCTGAGTTCGAGTTGAGGTAGAGTTTAGTTTGAGTTTATCTTGGTTCGTAAACAAAAATCTTTATTGATGCAAGGAAGTGAGCAGCAATGTACTTCAAACAGTATAGCCTACAGTTCGAAATGTGGCAGCTGGGTGCTTTACTGGGATCATTGAGTTATTGTGGTCTTCTGATAATTCATAAGAAAATGACGGGGCATTTTGCTGGGACCCAAAGTTATCATAACAATGTGGCAGCATTCATAAGACAGTTGTTAAGAAGGGTTTCAGTGTACAGTAGTGTGAACACTACAAATTCATTCAATCTCATACATGTACTGTAGGTATTTTATAAGATCCTTTGAACACTGGCATTATACATCAATAAAATACCCTGGCCCGCCTAGATAAGCTCTGCTACCAGCGGTTGCCAGGATATACACTCAGTTATAATTTAAAATAAATTCAATTTGTCTAATAAAGTTGAAGTTGCACACCTGAACAACTCCTGAAGAATACATTCCCCAGCTTCCTTCTTCTTTGTTTGCATCTCCCTCTTCATTTGTCTCTTGTACATGTAGCTCAGCTGTTTCTGTAATGAAAAACAATGATTACTTTTTAAATATTAATTTTATTATTGTGTTGATTAATTAAGTTGGCTGGAGATAAATATCTTGAAACGACCACTTAATATATTAAATAACTTATAGGACTGTATTACGCTGCAAGTATCTTCTAGTATCAGCAAAAGCTATTTATGAGTATGGTAGTCAGAGTATATCAGGTAGAGTACAGTATGACAAAAGATTAGTTGTTTTTGGTTACTCACTCTTCAATACTTCTTCCACTTCTACTTGAACTTGTTTGGTCCCAAGCAGTTGTTTCTTGCGATCCTAAAACGAAATGTTTAGTTATCAATTGCTTGTTGCTATCTGTGTACAGGCCCATAGACACGATTTTTGTTGAGGGAGTGCAAATTTTGTAAACTTGGACTCTTAAAAGCCAAATTTATGGGACAAACACACTAATGGCATTTTATTTTTAGTTGTTTCGATTTACAGTAGTACCACCAAGTATAGATAAGCCTATTCAGGCTTCTTCAGTCTTATTAAACCTCCAAATGCAGACCTTTTTGGGTCCATGGGGGAGTGTATATGCACCCTGTGCACCCCCATGCCTTTGGGCCTGGTGTAGTTTGTGAGCATCTCAGCATTCTCATAGCCCAATGGTCAATGGTCTGTCTGCTTGCATTTCAAAACTCCATTTCTTTTTCTTCTACTGTTTCTTCATTTTTCACATGTCATATCTTTCATTTTGCAGAATTTTTATTTTTATTTTTTTAACATTAAAAATTTGTGTTACTTTTTATTTGGCTTTGATGTCTTTTGATTTTACTTTTTGTACAAAAATGTTAATTCTGTTATTCTATTTATTTTAAAGTTAGGTTTCTTTTTATTATTATTTTTTATCTTTGTATCAACTTTAAAATTTACATATTTTTTTTTAATTTTTTCATTGATAACATTGCTCTTATTTTCTTGAGAACGATGAACTACCATACTGCAACCAAATGGTGACTATTTTTAGCTTCATATCAAAATGAAACTTCAAAGACTAGAAAATTTTAGGCAGACCAAATGAATGTACTTCCTTACATGTAGTTCAAAGGCATGTCTTGACAACCCTATTTCACACAGCTATGGGTGCAGGGATGAGCAGTCCTTTATCACAACAAATGCAAACAGATCTCGATTATTGTATTATTCTTCCAAATTTAACTTAGCACTTGCTTATAATATTTTTTTTTTTTATTTTACAGAAAGATTCCAAAATACGAATTAGTTATCTTCTACATGTAGGCCAGTTTCTTTCAATTCTGTAAAGTTCTCCTTACCTGCAGTTCCTGAAGTGCCAAGTCCACAAAACATTGCTCTTCAGACTATGTGCAAAAAAAATAAAATTAAAATATTAATAACTATGTGGTGAATACCGAGTATCTACCTATACAAGCTACAGTTTGCCTAGCAATGAACCAATGATCTGATCACCAAACCTGCTCTTTCTGGGCCTGTTGCATCTGTTCCTTGAGTGCTTTCTCTTCAATACTGATGACCTGAAGTGGGGAGAAAAACAAAGTGACTGGAGTTTATACTTTTATTTAATAATTTAAACTCAACCAGCATCATACATTCAACTACAAGTCATAATACGTACATGTATATAAGTACCACAAAATGGCCATTCTAACACTAATATGTACATGCTGAATCAAGTTTCAACTATAACATGTATTTACCACTGGTAATAGCAGAAGCACAGTTTCTTCTAACAAAGATAAGACAAAATTAATATGTTTTGTATCAAGTTCCTTTTCTAGAAATGATAGGAACACACCAACTTTGTTAAATAATAAAACATTTTGTGAGAAAACAATTCAGGTTATAAAACTATTAGTTACATAATTGACCCACTACATGTATTTCTGTGTAGTTGTCTGAATTCAATGTTGTTAGTATCTTCCACAAATACTGTAGATTCTGAAAGCAAAACACCTCATGTTTTATAGCATAATAAACAATCATTGGACAGGGTAATAATCAAAATCATAGCAACTTCAAAGTCAAAAGGCAACTGAGTAGAGCTGCACAGTTACTTTTCAAAATTATGAAAATCAGGCATCATCGTATCAAAACAGAAGAGTTAGATGGCATAAAGTATATCACTGTCATATGATGCCAAGTATAGACTATATGCACAATACTCCCCAGTGGCCATAAAAAATAACTTCAAGTTGAGGTCACCTTCCAAGTTCTCTTACATTTGCTGTATTTCTGCCTTTCTGGCCTAGATC
>JAOBYF010127776.1:0-19031 GCA_025403605.1 Parazoanthus darwini | reverse complement strand
TTAGAATGTAACTGATGACCTTTCGGCAGGTTTCCTCCTTGTCGTTGCCAGGTAACATTACTGCGGAAAGTGGCTTTACAATTGAGTTGGACGCCAGACCCACTGACAGACGTAACAAGTTTCGGTGGACGAACAGTGAATTGAAGTCGTGGCACTACTTTTATCTTTGCTTCCAATGTCTTTGTATTGACGTCATTCTTGGCTTCACATCTGTACGACCCTTCACTCTGAGGTTTGACACGTGACAGCGTAAGGTTTCCGTTTACCTGGCTGTTAGTACCAAGTTCTTCATCAACTTTGCTCCACGTGATTGTCGGGGCTGGTTGACCGGTAGCACTGCAAACCAGAGTCGCAGCTTGTCCTTCTTCCACCCACAATAATGAGGGTTTTACTGTTGCGGTAACGCTGTCTGTGGTTAAAAACATTAGTACAGTAAGTAGAATGTATACATACTTTGTTTAACTTCCCAATCACATAATGTAAAGTTAAAATCTTTATAGGTTATGCTTAATCGTTTAAGTTCACTGGATCGAACCTTCAATTTCAACGGTTTAAATGTCTTGGGAGATTTTATGTTTAAAACGAACCCAGGTAAGCAATTTCGTCAAAATTTAGTGAATAGAAAAACAATAGACCTCGAAGTAGCAACTTCGAAGTAGCAAACATAACAGACCAGTTCTGAATATTTTTTTGACAGTGTTAATTTTTTTAATTCGCCAAAATTATGTTGATAACAACTTTGAAAGTTATAGATTTTCTCAAAAGGAAATTGTTTGTTACTCAACGATTTCACAATCCCAGTTTCACAGTACTCGTGTTGTAAATGTTACCGTCGATGAATTTATCATCCTTCTTTATTAACATGTCAAAACGAAAGAATCTTGATGTTATCTCGATTTTCCAATCAAAGAAAACTGGAACAGGCGAGTAACCAGGCTTTTTCACGTTCCCCTAGAAAAAATTGAGAAAACTTGGATTGCCTGGGACTGCATTACGCATGTTTTCATGGTAGAGAAAAAGAATATGAAGCGGCCAAAAGAAGAAGTACTAATCACTACCGCTTGATCTTTTGAAAATATAACATGATGTAGTAGAAACAAGATGAGAAATTCAGAATATATCGAACAACCGCGTTTTATAGAGGGTTTTAGAAGTGTTTTTACCTGAGAATGCATTTTAGTGATCTATTGCAACAACACTCAGCTCTTTACTGCAAAATATCTATACTGAGGAAGTCCAGCTGTGGGTTTGGCAAACGGTGCTAAAATGATACATCAATTCTTTCATGTGTGTTTTTGCACCTGTGTGACTGACTCTGACTGTAATGGAGTCGTCTTCGGGTTACAACCGGATTTTTTTTAATTAATTATTTTTTATTTTGAAGAAAAATATTTTCAAATATATACAAAAAGACAAAAGATTTTGTCATGAATTCTGAAAATATTAAAAGATTATTAAAATTGTATCAAGATGGAGCTATTGATAAAAAGTTATTTTCAGAAACGTTTGCAGCTTTAACAAAGGAAAAAGACAGTGAAGAGAAAAAAGTATCCGAAGGTATAGTATTTAGAAGATTAAACAAAGTGATCAAGCCGTTTCTCTTTGGCCATCTTGTAAAAATTCAAGGTGATAAGCTCAAAATTCACCCAGAAAATTTTCTTGAATTTATGAAACCAAAAATAAAAGACCAGCTTTTGATTGATTTTGAAAATATTGGCAGTCTTAAATTTCAATTAGCATATCAAGTGCAATATTCTAGAATAAAAGATACAGAATTTATTATCGACGAACCGATATTTCGTAATCATCAGTTAGTTGTTGAGAATAATGATGAAGAAAAAATAAACCAGTCAATTGATGAAGCAAAAAGAGAAATTCTTCAATCAATTGAAACATATATTAAAGACAGTGACGTTACATTTGAGACAAATATTTTAATGTATCTTGACATTGCAAAATATGTGCCACTTGCTGGCGATTCTTATGTCGAATTACCCGAACGAATAAAGAATAAACAATGCATAATAAATGTAAAAAATAAAGACAATCAATGCTTTAGATGGGCACTAAGATCAGCATTATTTCCAACTGAAAAAGATCCGCAACGAACAAGCAAGTATCCTGTTGATGATGGATTAAATTTTAATGGAATTGAATTTCCTGTTAAGATCACACAAATAAACAAATTCGAAAAACAAAATAATATGTCAATAAACATTTTTGGTCCTGAAGCAAATACTATTATTCCGTATTACATCTCAAAACAAGATAAAGATATTGAAAGGATAAATCTATAGCACTATAGCTGGATAAAAGACTTTAATCGTCTGCTCTATTCCCAAACTAAACATCGTGCAAAAAAATATTTTTGCGAAATTTGTATTACAGGCCCATATAGAACGCAAGAAGATCTATTAGAACATAAAGAAATTTGCTTTGGGTTGAGCCGTCCTCCTACAAAAATTCGTATGCCTAATGAAAATAATAAATATATTTCATTTGTAAACTATAAGAAAACTGTTAAAATACCGTATGTTATCTACGCAGATTTTGAAAGCATAATAAAGCAGATTGATCACGAAGAAATAGATCACTCAAAATCAGCAACGGTCAATGTTAGTGAACATATTGCTTCTAGCTATAGTTATATTAAAGTACGAAGCGATGGCGAATCATCTGAACCAGTTGTCTATAGAGGTGAGCATTCTGCAGAGCACTTTCTTAAAAATCTCCAAGTTGAAGAATCCCTTGTACTAAATAGTTTGTTAATTAGTGCAGATAAAAAGATGACTCAAGATGATATTGCCAAGCACTCGGAAACAATTTTGTGCTATTCGTGCAGGCAAATAAAAGACGTTTTTCCAAATTTTGATGAAGTAACAGGAAAATATCGTTTTTCAACTTGCCTTGATTGTAAAAAGATTGTTATGATTAACAAATATAATATAATCATACCCGTGGTAATTCACAATTTAAGAGGATACGACAGTCATTTGATAATGCAAGAAATTTCGAAAATAAATGGCAATATGACAGTTATTCCGAATAATATGGAGAAGTATATGAGTTTTTCTATTGGAAAGATAAGATTTATTGATTCTGCGCAGTTTTTGCTTGCTCCATTATCAAAATTGGTCAATAATTTATCAAAAGATGATTTGATTTTGACAAAAAAATATTTTGAAAATTCTGATTTAATTACTCAAAAAGGTATTTTTCCTTATGAATATATTACTGAATGGGGAAAATATGATGAAACTCAGCTACCAAAGATTGAAGATTTCAATAGCACGCTCTCAAATACTCAAATTACTGAAGAAAAATATCAACACGCGAAAAATGTTTTTGAAAAATTCAGCTGCAAAACACTTGGTAAATATAGTGATTTGTATTTAAAGTCAGATGTTACTCTTCTTGCTGATGTTTTTGAAAATTTTAGAAAAATAATAGTGATTTGTATTTAAAGTCAGATGTTACTCTTCTTGCTGATGTTTTTGAAAATTTTAGAAAAATATCATTAAAAATATATGGATTGGATCCAACATGGTATTATACTTCGCCTAATATGTCATGGGACTGTTTTTTGAAAACGACAAGAGTTAAAATTGAGCTTTTAACTGATTATGATATGCATTTATTTATTGAACGAGCTCTAAGAGGAGGAATATCATTTTGTGCAAAGCGATATGCAGAAGCTAATAATCCTTTTGTCGAGAATTATAACTGCGAAAAAGAAACAAGTTATATCAGTTATCTTGACGCGAATAATCTTTACGGCCATGCTATGAGTGAGAGATTGCCTCTCTGCGATTTTAAGTGGTGTGATGTTGACGCTGATGAATTGCTGACTAATCCAGATGAATCTATTATTGGATATATTGCAGAAGTTGATTTGGAATATCCAAAAGAATTGCACGACAGTCATAATGATTATCCTTTAGCTGTTCAAAGACTTAAAGTAAACCCGGAATGGTATTCTTCTTATCAAAGTAAATTAATTGATTTAAAAAATCGAAGTGAATTTCCTAAATTAGTGCCAAATTTGATGAAAAAAGAAAAGTATGTTCTGCATTACCGAAATTTACAGCTTTACACTAGCCTTGGGATGAAAATCACAAAAATTCATCGTGTTTTATCGTTTAAGCAAACAAGATTTATGGCTCCATACATAAAGCTAAATACAACCTATCGAAAAATAACCAAGACTCAATTTGAGCAGGACTTCTTTAAACTAATGAATAATAGCGTTTACGGTAAAACGATGGAATCGCTTCGAAAACGAATTGATGTGAAACTAATTAGAGCTTCAGAAGGTGAAAGATTAAGAAAATTAATTGCTAGCCCGAGATATAACAGATCGGTAATTTTTAATAATAATCTTGCTGCTGTTCATCAAAAAAAGAAGTTTCTTTTGTTAAATAAACCAATAGCAATAGGAATGGCTGTTTTAGATCTTAGCAAGCATTTGATGTATGATTTCTATTATAATTATCTCAAGGCAAAATATGATGATAAAGTGACTTTGTTATATACTGATACCGACAGTTTTATTTTGGAAATAAAAACAGAAGATTTGTATAAAGACATGCTTGAAAATATCGATTTATTTGATACTAGTAACTTCCTGAAAGATCATTTTCTTTATAGTGAAAAAAACAAGAAAAAAATCGGAAAATTCAAAGATGAAAGCCCTAATGCTCAAATTGTTGAATTTGTTGGTTTGAGAAGTAAAATGTACTCTATCAAAAAAGATGATGATTCGGTTATTAAAAAATTAAAAGGCATTAAAAAACACGTCGTTATCAATGAAATAAAACATGAAAACTATAAAGAAGCTTTATTTGACAAAAAAAAATTCCGCCATGATTTTATGAATCTAAGATCAAAAGAACACGTTATTTATTGTCAGCATTTGAATAAAGTATCTTTGAACTCATTTGACTCCAAGCGATTTATTCATGATGACGGAATTAATACATTAGCATTTGGACACTATAAACTAGACAATTTGTAATTCTTCACGAACAAAGCTTCGATTCGGTGGTTTTGGATATAACCAATACAAGACAGGCTGATCAGTTTTAACCATTCTTCTTGATAATCTATGCGTTGTAACTGACCAAATTGGATCAGTTGCTCTTTGTTTTCCGCCTTCATATTCACCTGGTTGATATAAGTATCTCACAATCGCATGCCTTGGTAATTGCTTTTCATCAAAGCCAACAGCTCTTTTATATTTAACTTGTTTGACAAGGTTATTTTTTTTCTTTGTAATTGCAATTTTTGGAGTTTTATTTAATATTCTTGTTTTTGTGGAATTTAATGATTTTATAACGTTTGGTAATCTTTCAACCCATTCACGATTTCTTTTATCAGGATGTAAAAGCTCTTGTTGATATTGATATGAAAAAAGCTTTTCTGCAAGTGTTCTATTAAATCTTTCAACAACAGCTTGATCTCTATGAATATTTTTATTGCCAGTTCTTATTTTTGTGTTATTTTTTTCAAATAGTCTTTTTACATAACCTTCAAACTCTTTTCCAGGATCGACTTGCAATATTTTTGGAAATACTAATGGAGATCTTTTATAAATTTTTTCGAAAGCATTTGCTATTTCTTTTGAGGTTTTTGTTTTCAGCGGCTCAGCTTCTTTAAATCTTGACCCGAGATCAACAATAGTTAGCGCATATTTATATCCTTTATCATGAGGTAAGAAAAGAATATCTGCTTGATGGACTCTGTTTGGAATATTTTCATCGAAATAAGATCTCGGAATGTATTTTGGTTTTGGTAAATATATTTGCCAAAGAGGTTGTTTTTTAAGAAATTCTTCAGCTTCCTTTTTTGAAACATTTGCTGCTTTTGCAAGATGGTTTATTGCTGATAATCCTTTCCAATAGCCTTCTGGTGAATAATAAATTCTTTCTAAATTTTTTTTGAATCCAATCCAAAGCCCAGCTTTTGTTTTGTATTTATTATGTGTCTAGCAAGTTGATGACCGAATTGTCTCTGATCTTTCGGAATTGAATCAAGTCTTTCAACCATTTTTTTATCAGCTCTGTTTTTGCATTTTTTTATATTTTTTTCGTTCTTACACACAGAATAATCAATATCATGTAGCATTGCTATTTCATCAGTTAAACCAGTTGGTGGAGTATGTATTTTGCTAATTTTTCCCGTCTTCGAATCAAAGTCAACTTGCTGTTCCAAAGGATTTAGAGGCCCAGTATATTTATGTCCTTTTAAAACCCATCCAGCCTTTGGTTTTGGTAATTTCGACAATAATGAATGAAGATCAACATTTCCACCGTCTTGAGACTTTGTAAAAGATGTTTTTTTCGATCCACATGATTGACAAATTGATTGAATCATAGATCTTCCATTTTTTGAAATGAAATAATTAATTGACCCCTCAACATCGGGAGTGAATTTTCTTTCTTTAACGCAATATAACATTTTGTATATAATTAAGTATAAAATTTGTTCCGCTTCGAGAAGGATGTAAAACGTCAATAAATGATTCGCCCAATTGTCTTTGGTATAAAAAGTAAATGCACCAAAAACCACAAAGTGAAGTAAGAATATTTTGTTGTTGATCAACAGCATGTCTGACATCTTTTCCAAGCAACTTTAAAAGCTGTGGAGGAATAGGCATTCCAAAACTGTCATAGTATTCATTTCTTGGTTTAAAAGTACGATAGCAAACCCAATGACTTCCAGGTTGTGTCATCTTGTTTAAATTAACGATTGCACATGTTTTAGTATTGTATTTTGGAAGGTTATCGATTGAAAAAACACCGATAAATCCTTTTATATTAAGTTTTTTAGCAATATTAATCAATTCAATGTTGCTGAGCGGATAATTTGTTAGAAAATGTCTCCAAGAAGAGGTATTCCCTTGAGAGGCGAATTGGGCCCTAATATTAGCCCCTTTCCAAAAAGGTTTTTTTTATCATCAAATTGTCTTTGTAAAAACGGTGGAAAAACAAAACCACCATATAGCTCATTTAGCCAATTATTAACAATTGTTCCGCCATCTTTTGTTTTAGGGATGTAAATTTTTCTTTTGCCTTTTTGTGCTGAGTCGATCATAAGCCCTTTTCCACTTAATAGCTTTGGCAAAACCATGCTAGCTGCTAAGCCGGCAAGAAGAGGAAATAATCCACCAACTTGTTTTTGCGTTGGTGACAGAATTACTCCCTTTTTTGTTGTAGTGCTGATACAATTTGCTCTTTTTGTGCTTTTGTAAGATGGTCTTTGTATTTTATTAATTGATTGACTTTACTTTGTGGAACGGTAAACAAGCCTTTTCCTGTAATGGAATGCATCAAAGAACTTGCTAATCCTGATAAAGTGCCGGTTAACAATGGTCCAGCAACTCTTTTTGCAAGAGGCATTGCCATTGTCTTCGCCATAGGCAAAAGACTGGCTAGAAATCCTCCTGTTTGTTTTGTTATTTGACTATGACTAAAATCTATATCAAGTCCTTTGTTGTTAGTTTTGGCTTTGTTTAATCTATTGACTTGTCTAGAAGTTAGATATACACTATCACTTCCTCCTGAAAGCTGGCTTGATTTAAGTCTTATTTTAAGCGGCATTTTAGCATTGTAATGCTTCTGAAATTTTTGTTTTTGACCAGGCGTCAAACTAATTTTTTGTAAAATATAATCCGTCATTTTTTCTATATTATATATTATATAATTTTATTTTTAAGTTCGAATCATGACTCTCCCCGAAGCGTTAAAAATTTCCGCTTCTTCAACATTTAAAACGAGAGCGTATATTTGAAAATCTTTGTCTGAGTCGCCTGATAATCGATAATGGAACGTTAATCTTGTTAATCCATCAAGATTGTTTTCATTAGAATTTCTAAGATCAAAATAAACAAAAGGATACATTGTTTTAAAATTGTTATACGTTAAAACAGATGAAGGTCCATCCGTATCGTCTATAAGATAATTATATCTCATCGTAGATCTAAAAACTCTTATGACGTCTTCTTTTGCGCTAAAATAAACGTTTGGAATTTCTAAACCATTTCCAATTTCAAGATGACACGATTCGAGGGATCGATTGTTACCTCCGATTTTAAAAGTATTGTAATGAAGCATATTATGTGTTTGACTATTTATTTTTTCGTTGTGGAGCATGAAAACAAATACATGCTTGGGGTTTTTTACTCCGATGTTAATCAAAAATGATCCGGAGCTGTTTCTGAGAGTTCTGGAGATTTCTATTCTTTCTTGTTCATATTGCCATCGTTGAGGCGTTAAAAATCTTTCGCTGTATAAAGATTCACCTTCTGTATTAAACACTAATCTTGGAATTTGGAGCTGAAATTTATATAAAATGTATCGACAATTGGCTCCCGCTTGCCAAATGAAATTATTATCACTGGTTAAAGAAACTTTAATTTCAATTTTGCCTGGTGGAAGAATTTTCGTATCAAGTGCACCGAAAAATCCATATATATTCAATGGAATTTCTGCTGATGTAATCGCACTAAGTCCCAAAGCTTGCTTTCGTTTTGCGAAGCCTTTATTATAAAGAAGTTGTGCTTGACGTTCTTCTGCTGATAAAGATGTGTCTTGATACGAAAATTGGGATGGGCCTACTGAATCGTCATATGCCTTTGACCAAAACATCCTTTTTATATTTGCAACGTGCTGAGCGCTATTAACATCATAAAGTTGCCTTCCATTAACTCGAACTTGTAATTTATCAATCATAGAAGCAGCGTGGTTAATAGTTCCATTGTGATCTGTAAGTGTTAAATTTGATGAATCTGCTAAAACATTAACCTTAAATTTTATTGAAAATCTCGCATTAAACCAATCGAGAGGAGTCAGCTCATTAGATGTGTCTACGACAAACCTGTAGCTATCTTTTTTCTGTTTATCGCCATTACCAATCGTAGTATTAAGCTGTGGACCGTCTAGATCGAAGAAGACAGCACTCAAATTTACTTTTCCAACTATCGTCCACTGGATCTTGTTTAGCAGTTCTTGGAATATTTGATCTCACATCGGTCCACCTCGGCCGAGAACAAACCCCATCAGACGATTTGGGCACAGAATTCCAAGAAAACGACTGAACATTAACCTTGGTATCCCCTATTGTTTGATTGCATTCACAGGTTGGTTCACAGGATTGCTCGATTTTCTGTTTTCCATTGTTTTTGAAGTAAAGATGAGGTCGGTCTGTCGCTTAAACAAAACCTTAAAGACAGTAAAAAATTTTCTGGACTATGTAATTTACAACTTTCTTTAAAAAGCCAACATGTGCTCCTTGACGGGAAAATACAATCAGCACAGGAGACTTGAGTTGGTCGGTTCAAGGTTAATAAAAACCAAACTGGGGATGGTCTGATATGTATTATCCTACCTCGCGGATAACAGGATCCTGAAACAATACCATAAATGCAAATGAGATTCCAAGCAGATCTAAAAGTGAGGCAAGAACCTTATAATACGCAGCAAATTGATTTTTTCTTGCAATGATGCTACTCCTGGGATTGTCCACTAAAATGATCCAACCATAATGTTGAAAATATTACAAACTGAAACATCGCATGGCTTTCAAGTGATAATACTAACATCTAAGTTCCGTTAAACGATATTATAACCACGAAGGCTATAAATGCTACACTTAAAAAGGAACTTTACGACGCTCATAAAGTAAAGATATATTTCTTAAAGTGGGTCTTTGTTGAACTGCAAAAAAACT
This sequence comes from Parazoanthus darwini, assembly GCA_025403605.1. NCBI lineage: Eukaryota > Metazoa > Cnidaria > Anthozoa > Zoantharia > Parazoanthidae > Parazoanthus > Parazoanthus darwini. The sequence goes on along the minus strand of JAOBYF010127776.1, from coordinate 9,305 downwards.
TGTTACAATCTATATGGACATACAATATCCTTAATTATGCTTAGTACACATTGCTCGAAAATTTTAGAAACTAGCGGGAGAAGGGAAATGAGTCGGTAGTTTTCTACATAATCTTTGCAACCCTTTTTGTGTACAGGAGCAACGTGGGCCAGTTCCAATATGCCTGACAGGTTTCCACAGCTTTTCAACATAACCCTGTTATTGAGAAGATAATATGTACAGCTTCCAAATTGCATATTTTATTCCATGTTGTAACCGCGGATACTTTATTCATTCTCACACATCTGGAAAATCCTTGTAAAACAAAATTAAAAGATTAATCATTGACGTCAAAAAAATGTTGTAACTGTATAACTTTATAGCATCAACAAAGCCTGGATATTCTGAATAACAAAACAATTACGAATGGCGGAATATGAAAATTTTCCAACTTTGAGAACCCACTGTAGTTAAAGCATATAAAGTCCCAGCAAAAGACGCGGCAAAAAGTGAGATTAGCCTTACATCTTTTTGTTAGAAGGCAATTGCCTATGTTTTTTGACGTACCACAGGGATTTTTGGCATCATTTTCGAGGAATCAAATAACTGTCGTCAAAGGTGATGCGACTGAGCTTGTGCGATAGTTCGTGGTAATCACGGATGCATGATTTATTGTTTGACTTTAAAACCAAATCATTCAAGAAGTACCAAAGCACAAAAACTCATCCATAAATATTGAAAAAAATAGCGTTTTCGTGTCCGCGAGAGGAAAAAGAAAAGTGTCAATTTTTGCAGCGTCAGTCACGTAAATCTCTGTTTACGGTTTTTGTGATGTTTCTCTGAAACCGGTAAAGATTTGAACAGATCAGCATTATTTCCATATGTGTTAAAGCAGTACCTACCAGTATGCAAAGTATGAGCAAAACTGAATTTTGAGCTATGTCCGCCATTTCGATGATCATGTCTGGTTTTTACTGACATTCGCTCTTAAAGCATGGGAATAACAATGAAATATCACGGAAAATAGGCGGAAATACTGAAATGTAGTCCGTCCTTTCGACATAAATATCTTGGAAATCTTCAAGTTCAGTCTATTCTTGCCACATAAATATTCTTTATAAACAATATGGAGCCTGTAAGTGAGGGGTTATTTACAACACTGAAATGACATGGAGATATCAGAAAGCAATTCGGAAACACAAAAACTCAGTCTGTTCTTGCAACGTAAATAATTTGGAAACGGAAGGGGAGGGGGTGTTTACGGCATGGGATGATCACGGAATAAATGGGAATGGTCCCTTTTAATTGCACACTAATTTTCTTACTTAAGAAAAGTTGTAAATTCTTGAGAATTTTGAATTTAGCCTTTTCAGTCGGAACTCTTAACAATTTTTAAGACCATCAACGCATACCTTAAATTACTTAGTTTTGACCAAAAATCATTATTTTGCTATGCAGGGTGCATGACGGACAATTTCCATATTGCAACTGACGGAGCATCAAAGATATGATGCCCGTACGCAGAGGGAATGCGATTTGTGCGTACGCGTCGCTCCTTCCACAGGATCGGTATTGTTTCTTTTTTTAAATTGAGAAAATTTGTATCTAAAACGGAAGTGAAAACCTAACAGAAATACCTATTCCAAACTCAGTGTGTCATGTACAGCAAGTTACTCAAGTTAAGTAAAAACGTGTCAGATTTTTTGCTAATTTTAGACTCTGTGATTTGTTTCTAATTGCGACCACTGAAAACGGTGCAGGAAAAGCGTTTTCTGATCCACCTCTTTGGTCACATTTCTGGTCAGCAGTCAGACATCTCCTGAGCATGCGCTTTTGATCTTGTTTAAAGCCCTAACTTGAAAAAAAAAATTATTTTATTTATTTGATACAATATTTACATAGAGTCATCTATATAGATAAAAGCTAGTTTCAAAGAGCACTGTATTAAACAAAATTAATTTCAAAATAATAATTTAGAATTTCGAAAAGTAATATACATTATCAAAGTACAAGTAACATAATTAGACTACACAACAAAAAATTGAGATGTCGCTTTATGAATCTTTTGAAACTTTCTCAAGGTTAACAGATTTTCTGATGTTCAGTGGCAGAGCATTATTAGTGTTCGCGCCATCGTATCTAAAACTTCTTTGATACTTTGCTGTCTTTCCCAGTGGAATACGTGTACGAAATCCGATAACAGGTAAGTTGGGGCTTACTTATGTACTGACTTGTTCACCAACACGTAAAAACGTAAGTACCCCATGCCAGATTGACATGGGTGCACCCAACTGAATTCAAAAGTCAAACATGGTCTTCGCTTTATCTGATTTACGTCACTTCCTTCAAATGCTTAAGTTGCTTCATTTTCTCGACTCACTTCTCCTGCTTCCCTTGATTCATGTGCTTCACTAACTTCAACTGCTTAACTTGCTTCGTCTGCTTCCCTTGATTCACGTGCTTCACTTACTTCACCTGCTTAACTTTTTTAACTTGCTTAACTTGCTTAACTTGCTTAACTTGCTTAACTTGCTTCGCCCGCTTCAGTTACATGCTTCATTCACATGCTTCATTTAATTCACGTGCTTAACGTGGCTCGTCTGCTTCACTTGCTTCACCTGATTAACTTGCTTAACTTGCTTCGCCTGCTTCTTTTGATTTCCTTACTTCACCTGCTCAATGATTCGCGTGCTTCACTTATTTCACCTGCTTAACTTACTTAACTTGCTTCGCCTGAGTCCTCTAATTCACCTGACTTCCCTTGCTACACCGGTTTCACGTGCTCTTCTTGCTTTACTTCACCCGTTTGTTCATTTCTCTTGCGTTGCTTATTTCTCGTTTTGCTTTTTTCTTTATCTTCTTCATTTGCTTGTAATTGCTTTACTCATTCTGCTTACTTTACTGGCTTTGCTTACTTGTCGTTCTTCACTTGCTTTTCTTACTCACACGCCTCGCTTATCTAGGTTATTTTGCTTACTTACTTCATTTCCTTTGACCATCATCATCATCATATCTTGTCGCTCCAACTTTGGATCCAGCGACGGGCAGTATCGTTGGCCTCCTGGAAATCATTGTCTGAACAGGTCGGACCGAGCCTGCAGTCATGTAGAAGGTGTTGTATGGTTTTGGGGTCTTCCCCGCAGGGGCAGGCTGCACTTGTAGATTTGCCCCACCTCAGTATGTTGTCACCGTTCCTAGCTACCTTGGACCTGGCTCTATTGAGCGTGGCCCACTCCCTCCTCGGTAGGTCTGCTCCCGGGGGAAGGGTCTCACTAGGGGGTGGTAATGCCTCGTTGTTGTTTAAGTCATTCTCTTTCCACCTCTCCAGTTTGAAGGTTTTTGGTAGTATTCCTCCGAGGCCCTGAACTGTCATGAAGCTGTGACGTGATCTCAGCCGTCGGGGAACCTCCTGATGCCCGTGTAGTGGTTGTCTGGAATCGTTCAATTGCTTGTCACGCTCCGTTCTCGTTTGGACTTCTCGGCGTATGCTAGTTGGGCAAATACCAGATAGTTTCTACAGTGCTGGTAAGGGAGTAGCTTTCAGGGTGCCTGTGATGGTGCGGCAGGCTCTATTAAGCTCTACGTCAGCGCAGTACTCAGCTGTTGAATAACACAGCGCCAGCGCAGACTGCTTGAGAGTGTTGAGGTTAGCACCCCAGCTAGAGTTAGCAAGGTTGTCAAGGAGGTTGTTACGAGTGGATACTTTCCTCCGAAGCTTAGTAACGTGCTCTTTGAAGGACAAGGTCCTGTCAAGGGTGACCGCAAGGTACACCGGGTAGGGTGTGTTCTCTAGTTCTTTCCCTTCCACATGATTCTAAGTTCCCTAGATACAGCTCGATTGTTTAGGTGGAAGGTGCAGACCTTGGTCTTGCCTGGGTTAGTGTTCAGGAACCGTGTTCTATAGTATCCCGTTAATGACTTCAGAGCATTTGTGAGACGTTTCTCGATGGTCTCAAAACTTCTTGCTTGGGTAGCCAGGCAGATGTCGTCGGCATAGATAACCCTTCGAATATTGTTGAAGGTAGGCTGGTCGTTTGTGCAAATATTGAAGAGCATTGGGGCTAATACTGGTCCCTGTGGCAAACCGTTCTTCTGTGCTCTCCATCGACTGCGTCTGCCGTCCATTTCGACGAAGAAACGGCGGTTTGTCAAAAGTGACTCTATGGTGCGGACAATTTTAGTGTTTTTAATCATGCGGGCTACTTTAGTCAGGAGGGCTCGATGGTTCACCGTGTCTTAGGCGGCCGTGAGGTTGACGAATACAGCACCAGTTATCTTTCCGGCCTCATAGCCACCTTCGATAAACTACGCGAGATTTAGCACTTGTCCGCAGCACGACCGCCCTTCTCTAAATCCGCACTGGTCACGGCAGAGATGCTCCTCGACAGTGGGTCGACCCGGGTCATTATCAGTCGTTCATACAACTTAAAGAGTATGCAGAGGAGTGATATTGGTCGGTAGTTTTTTGGCAACTTTGGGTCTTTGTTGGGCTTTAGTAGGGCTACAACCTTTGCACGTCGCCACATCTTGGGTAGGTGTGTACCGTTAGCACAGTTCTTAAACAGCTCTAATAGCCAGTCTAGGGCTTTATCATCGAAGTGTTTGAACATCTCCGCACTAATTCCGTCAAGCCCTGATGCTTTTCCGGTTTTTAGGCGTTTCATTCCAGCAAGCAGCTCGTCGCGGGAAAATGGGGGGAAGATGTCATCGTTTTCTTCAAGGGCGCGACGCATTTCTTCTTTCATCCTTTTGACGTAGCCAAGTTCCTTGTTGTCGGGTTTTCCGTTGTCTAGCAGTTGTTTTGCTACTTGGTTTGGGGTCACTGCTGCGATACATTAATCTGGCTCCTGATCAGAGTTTAGTTTTTTTTTTATGGTCTTCCAAGCCTTCTTTCTGCATAGTGTGTCATGTCAAACCCGCCGATAGTTTCTTTCCAGCGTTCCTTTCTTGCTTCACTGAGTGATACTAGTAGGTTTTCTCCAAGTTCCATAGTTTCTTCGGCAAATGGGTCGGTTTTATAGGCTTTGATATACCTGTTGTAGATTTCTTTGCTAGTGTCAGTTAGGCCAGGGATGTACTGCTTCCTGCATCCGCGACGGTTATTTTTCTTCGCAACGTCCCAGACTAGTCTTTGGAAAGATTCATAGCCTTCAGGTGTTAGGTCTACATTCTCTATTCCTTCTTCCAGGTCTGATGTAAAGTCTTCCCACTTGGCTCTTCGGTAGTTGAATCAGGGTTGTGGCTTTTTGTTGGTGATATGGTTGACGACATGGGTAAGATGCACAGTGATAGGTCTATGTTGAGACTTGGGTATGGGATCCTGTACTGACTTCTGAAAGTTCTGGTGGTGTCGAGAGGACACAAAGGCCAGGTCTGGGTTATAGCCTTTTCGCCAGCGGGCACTAAGAAGGAATGGTTTATCCTTTGCTCTGTTCAGAAGCTTTAGGTTACTTTCCAAAGCCCTTTCCTCTACAAGCTCGCCATCCTTGTTGGTATTACTGTATCCCCATTTGGTTCTGTGGCTGTTGAAGTCTCCTATGACCAGGTGCACTGAGGGTCTTGGGGCCATTTGAACGAGATAGGGGCGGCTTGTAAACAGATGTAATAGTTTTCTTCTCGGTCTTGACTCTGAGTATTTCCAAACCATCAGCAGAGTGGTCAGAGCTTTACTTTACAGTTATCGTGTCATGTACATAAATGGCGCTTCCGTGGACAGGGCTACCATGAAATATCACGAGGTTCATGCCCGGGATCTTCGGAGGTGCAGTTGTTTTGCGTGTCTCTTGGAAACAGAGTACATCGGTATCCAATTGGATAAGTAAGTCTTTCTTTGCCGCAGACAGTCCTTCTGCATTGAAAAACGTGACCTTGAACTTCATCTCCGGGGTCAAAGGTTTATCCTTTTACCACGGCCGAAGGATGCAGGGGTTTGAGCGAGGTGTAGCAATTGGTCGCGTCTCCGCAAAGGAATTCACAGGGGCACAACGTGAAGGTTTGCTACATGCCCCGGCTGATGGAATGTGCTGACAAAAATTCTTTTGTTATCCTACATTACGCGGAAAGCGAGACTTTTTCTGGCTGTAGCTCATGCACACGGCTCTATATGCTGCTGCCTCGCAGCCTCGGGTGCTCGTTGGCAATTAACACATTTATAAAGACGCCGCATTGGTATCGTTAGGTATTTTTAAAAATCTACGTGTATTATATTAACGAAAAGCATTACTTCATAACTATTTCATAACAAGTTATTATAGGGTAAACTGACAACTTACCAAATGGATCTGTGGTGTATAAACCAATAGAAATTCCAGGGTACATAACAATTAGTGATTATAGGGTAAATTGATAAACTCACCAGATGGATCTGTGGTGTATACTCCGCTATAAATGCCAGGATACACGAGCAAGTGGTTATAGAGTAAACTGGTATTCTCCACACAGAACAGTCGATTGGAATTTTCTTCCTTATGCAGCCTTTGTGAACAAAAGGTTGTCAAGATACCAACTTTAGGTCACAGTAAAACGTTGTACGTGCTATTAGACCGAATTAGAGCAATGCGTTTATCCAACTAAAACAGTTTCTTTCAAGTCTTAAATTAAACTGTCTCATTATCTGACTGCTTTGAGCGATTAGACAATACTATGTAACTACAATGAACCATCGGCAAGAGAAATTAATCCTACGATTGTATTCTCTTGCCATCGGCCATTGTTAATACTATATAATGTCTGTCATTGGTATTTATTCAGTGCTTGTTTGAGACTTGAATATTTGAACTATTCAGTGAATACTTGAAATCCTTGGGGGTTAACTGACTAATTATGCAAGTGTGCATTTAGTCAGTTCAACCTTCCGTTTGGGAAGTTATAAGCTCAATACTTTTACTTGGGAAGTAAAGCTTCCAATTGGGTAGCTAGTCCACTTGGGACAGATACTATTTTTTTGGCAGCCAGGAACTGTCTGTAAGCAGAATTTATGTAGCTTGAAGTTTGCAACTTGAGTTTTGAACTGGTAGTTGTAATCGAATCTAAGCAACAATTATTTTTTATTTAGTACACGTCACGAAATCACCAAGTTGTCAAGTAATCAAGTTTATATATCAAGCACATTGCCGTTGGAAATACGTATGGAAGTTGGATTGTAATTGGTTGAACTAAAAGTAAAAGAAGAGTAAGAATAACAGTATTAGCATACTTTAATCACAGTTCAGTGTTGTGCAGATAAACGGTTAACAGTAACAAGTCGTGAAAAAGAGAAGTTAAGGCTTAAAAAGAAAGGAAAGAAGAAGATAGGAGACGAAATGGGATAAAATTTGATAGGATAGGATAGGATAGGATAGGATAGGATAGGAGAATATATCATAAATGGTAATGATTACTCTGGCCAATGGATCGTGACAGTGTCCTTATTAAAAGTAACTTTATTGCAAAAATTAATCGACAACATCAACTGATACAACAAACCCCCGTCATTATTAATTATCTCAATAGTCTAATTTCACTGATTTGAATCTTAAAAGACGTGGTTTGTACTTCATTATTCACAGAACAAGGTGCATTTTACAATAACTTACCAATGCCTGTCACCCTAGTGTAATTTTTGACTGAGTCTGCACTTTTGTCTGCATTCCTTAATTCACGATCATTGATAAATGTATCAAAAACATCACTTGTTGCTTGAGCAGAATTAACATGGACCTCCATTGGCAATGTATCAGATGTTCCATTTTCATTTCCTTCCCTTTCATTTGTTATCGGAACTGAGCGATTTTGTTCACTGGCAATAACCAGTGGTTTTCGTTATTTTCGTCGAAAACAAACCCAAGTACAGCCACCAGCGCCACGGGCGCCGCTATCACCCTCAGGGTTCCGTGCCACTCCAGAGTCTCGAGAAGAACTTGTACTGTGGGCCCCATAGCAAGGGTACCAGCTCCTATCCCACCAGCGACAATGCTGATCGCCAGCGAAATACGTGGGAGTAATAAGGAGTCCTGCTGTAAACACGAAGCTGTTACCAACTCCAAATAGCACTCCGAAAGTGAAATACAACACTGAGAGGTGGGTAACAAACGATGATGTCACTAAGGAAACTGCACATAACAGCGAACCGGTAATTGTCACGCAACGGCAGCCAAATCGGTCACACAGTAACGCAGAAGCAATGCCAACGCTTGTCATCAAAGCCAGTGCAAATGACCCAACCCAGGCTGCAAACGATGCGGACACAAAAAGCTGTGAAAGTTGTATTGAAATAAAAACAAGAAATCACTCAGTTTTTATACTTCTTCAAGAGCTGTCATATTAACTGTTACTGAATTTTATGCCAACATAAGAATCTCGGACAGAGTAGCCATTTTGACCTTTCAGGTTTGTTACATCGGTTTCACCAAGACTTCGGTTTTTTTTACAGTTTTGTCGCATATCACATACAACTCAGCCAGAGGATCGTTTATCTCCCAGCCCTTTCAATTCGTCAGTCCGCCATCAGATTTACGGCATGGCTAATTTCTAGAAGATCCCAGATTATAAAGTGCGTTCGACATAATGAATCGTAATCGACACATATTAATTTAACATTTTCTTTTTTTTCCATTTATCATGAAAATTGATCACTTAAGGACTATTCCTTCAACTGCTCCACAACTGCCAAATACAGTAAAACGTAAAATGGAAACAGTTTAGTATTGTTACTTCTTTTATCATATAAAGAACATAAACGATATATCAGTCAGTCTCAGTCGCTCTATGCTACGCATGCTATACAAACACAAAACAAAATTTGTATTCAAGTAATTTTTAAAAGTTAACAAAATTGCTAAACAGACTGTTACACTGCCACCATCTTTATCAACATGTATCTTCTCCTTACAGTATCGGTATATTAGTTTTGAGCTTTACTACCGACTTTCTGAGATGAAATCCAAAAATCTCCCAACTTATAAATATGAAATGTATGGGAATTTAGCAACCCACCATTTTGGCACTTTTGGTAATGAAAGGGTTATTAAGAGAACTATCTAACATAACATTTTGTATATTATCTATTTTAAGAAAGGTTTTCTCAATCATATTTAATGCTGAATTGTCTGAAATGTATATTTTTAAATACCTATTAATTTGTTCATTTTAACGGGGTGTAATACAAGGGCTAATGTTCGAAATGGGACTGGTATTTTCAATCCGTCCAAAATACAAACAAAGTGTAATATCTTTTGTACTAGCCGTAACACAAAGTTCTCAACATAAATAGTAAAAAATGTTTGATCCAGAAACATAATTTGTGATTTACTAAGTTTCCATGTAGATAAACATAACGGTTAAATGGC
>JAOBYF010127665.1:0-11239 GCA_025403605.1 Parazoanthus darwini | reverse complement strand
TTCATAACCGATCGCCATTTTACTCACTGGGAGAACGCAACTGCCGCATTCAATTTGATTTTCCCGCGCGCGCGAAATTTGTTGCCGCGCGAAACTAGTTGCTGCGCGGACCGGACATACGTCACTTGTCGTTGCAACGTAGGACTACACGAAAAGTCCCAGGCGTCACAGAGTTCGCTCCCCCTCCCCTGGGCCTAGTCCTCCGGAGCGCGGCCTGGCAGTAATTCCCGCCAATAAATCCACCAATCAAATCTCATCAGTTATAAATAGTAAAATACTCCTCTTTCCTGTCACTGGTTTAGCTTTTGGAGCTGTTGTTATGACTGCACACGTTTTTCGACGTTCCAAGTCAAATCCAAAAATGGAGTTCTTTGTAAGTATCATATAGTTCCTTTTGTTTTTGTTTAGATACAATTTTAAGATATGAAAGAGACTGTCACTGTTCAGTCTTGCTTTCCATTCTGACATCCTTTCAAGAAGATTTGAATTCGAAATCAAAATGATAATCACATTCGCCGTTACTCGTTAGAGACCTATGGCGTTTTTATGTTTATCTCTGTCAAACATCGACTTTAGCATTTGATATGACCAAGGCACGTGTCCCAAGTAACCCACATCTGGAATCCAAATCCGCGGACTCGCCATGGCTAGTAAGGAGTTTGGTACGATGATCATTATAATTTATATAGTGTATGTTTGCTGCGATGTGCCATTGGCCGACATTGCATTCGACTTTCTTCAAAATAGTCTCAAAATGCAAGAAATGGCGTATCTTAGTTTCAAAATTTTCCGCAACACATTATTAGTAGAAGATGGAGTTCAAGACATTCAAAAACTTCAATTTTTACTCTTCTGTTCTCTAGAGAATCTCACTTGGACTAGTCAAAGTGACCAAAGTAAATGGAGAATCTCTCCAGACCTGCATAGAACTATGCATGAAACATGAAGAACTTATTAAATCGCTATGCGACACTCGCAACAACAAAGCATTGTGAGTTGTTGTATATTTTTATATTTAACATGTTACAATTTGACTTGCAATGCTGTCAAATGTACTGAACATTCCACCACCTTCCAACTCGCTTGGTTAAATTCTACGAGAACAGAAAGAAGCTGGGTTTCAACCAGGGAATTGAACCTGGGATCTAAAAATAATTATAACAGTCCAATATCTTAGTGATTCCAGCTTATTTATAAGCTAACATTGCTTTGGACATAATTATTTGGTTTGTAAAGGCTGGGAAAATGTGGAAAATTGTAAAGTGCCAATTGACAGTTTAGCAATTTCAACATGTGAATCAATTTGGCTGTTTAATAGCAGTGTTTCTAATATATGTGTATCAGTTTAGTGACAAAATTATTTGCTGTGACTGATCCTTTTTTGTCTATTTCTTGTTATAGTTCTTCTGTTTATCTGCCATACTCATTTTTTTGGTTATAAGTGTGATTTACCTCTTTAAGGTAAGAATAAACTATTTAGACTTAATCCATTTAGTTACATGCTGGCCCATTCACAGGATCAGAGCATTTTCTGTTTACCATTATTAATGTATGATCTATGATACTTTTTGTTTTCTGTTCATAATGATCTGGTATACATAAAGCTTTAACTAAAAAATTTTAATTAATTAAATTAAAAAGATATTAATAATGTATCTGCTTACTGCAGTTGAGACATGAAAATCCCAACTTTACCCGGACCTTGATTCGCAATCAACCAGTGGCCCAGTGTACAGAGGACAACCAGGTATGAGACAGTTTTAGTTAACTAACATTTAACATTTTTTATAGTTGATTTTTGGTATCATTTGAAAGTTGTTTAATATGAATGGTAGATATGCAAATATTTAAATAGTAAGTAAATTTGATCATAGCAAAAACAAGAACACTTCCACTTGAAACTTGATTTCAAAATTTTACAAATGCAAACCAGCTGTGCAAACTTGCCATTTGGAATGAGGTTCTTTGCCAGTCAAAAGCAAAGTCATTTGGTAATGCTTGGGAAGGAACTCAACTTGGAAAACAAAAAAATGTCTTGACAATTAACATATATAATACGAGTCTAATGGCCACTGTAGCATTTATTTAATTGCATTATAAAGTGGATAATTTTTGAGATAACTTTTGTGAAGGGTGCTTTCAAATCAACTTTTATTAGGCCATTTTTGCACTGACCTTTTCAGTTATACTACTGACTTTGAAAACTATGAATTAAAATTGGTTTAATTAATAAGTCAGCCTGGCCTAAAGGTACTGGTCCTATTGTAAGGGCTTGATAGATTCTTCATTTGGGCAATTGTGGCTGGTGCAATTATCTTCTTGTTGTGTTTCCTCTTCCCACGATCTTTCATCTGAATTCTTATTGTGTTTCCTCTTCCCACGATCTTTCGTGAATTTTCACCTGAAGAGGGCAGGACTGCCAAAAGCTCATGAGTAAAAACAAATAGACGAACCAGAGAAGAACCTGAGATCAAGGGAAGAGGAAACACAACAAGATGATGATTGGACTATTTTAAAGGCTGGGATCCCATCAAACCGGGTGGTCATCAATTTATTACCACCCCTGGATTCACCACAGATATTTCTTGTTAGTGCGTGGACATTAAATACATATTGTTTCTACAAAATAATAATATATAATTATTTCAACCTTTGAGTTGCACTGGGACAGAAAATATCACACACAGGACCCTTCTAAAATATAATTTCTAAGAACCAAATTGTCTTTCTGGAAGTTATTATAATGATCATCAAGCTCCAATATAATACTATATTTATATAACATGGTAGTTAATAGTTCCATAGTTTTTTAAGCACTGGGTATATTATTGACAAATATATACTTGATATGATCATTACCATAAAATCTTAGCTATGTTAACCTGTCTTACTCTTTTTTCATTGGAAAATTAATTAATCTTTTAAAAGTTGACTAAACAAAATGCATAACTATACAAAACTTTTTTGGTAACTACCTCTAGGCTTTTCCATGGCCAGCCAATGATACAGATACTAGCTTACCCAGCACAAGTACTACAGACTTGAGTTCAGAGGGAAGCAGTGGAGAGTATGAACCGGCAAATGACACAGATAGTTTACCCAGCACAAGTACTACAGACGAGAGTTCAGAGGGAAGCAGTGGAGAGTATGAACCAGCAAATGACACAGATAGTTTACCCAGCACAAGTACTACAGATTTGAGTTCAGAGGAAAGCAGTGTCAGTGAAGAGTATGAATCAGCCTGCAGTGATACAGAGAGTATCGAAAGTTCAAACAGCGTCAGTTCTCTCAGCGGAGAGTGGGATAGTGATGAGCTGGATGAAGATCAAATGGCTTGTCTCCAGGGACCTGTGGCAGATGGTGTCCCAGAAGACCCTGTTGAGAGTGATGGAGACGACCTTCCAGCAGTTGCAGCAGTGATGGTAGTTGAGATCATTGGTACTGATGATACCAAGATTGCCGGTACCAGTTCCCATCTCGCTTCCAGGGGATCTTCTGCACATACTGCTGGTACCAGTTCTCATCTTACTTCCGGGGGGACTTCTGCACAGACTACTTCTTCGTTCAAATTGGTTAGAAGACTGAAGAAGACTGGAAAATATTCGGATGCTGTTTAAGATATACCTCTTATTAGCCGAGTGCGAGGTCCGTACGGCAAGTTATGGACCCAGTTTTTCCTTCCTTTTATGGCCCAAGCGTGAAGCGCGCGGGCCATGAAAACAAGGAAGGAAAAAGCGAGGATCCATAACTTGCCATACAGACTGAGCAAACGAGGCTAATAAGATGTTTATTATATGGCTTTGTTGATTTGAAGCAAGTGAGGCTGTAAATGACAGCCACTCCAGAACTAGAGGTCCGTACTGTACGGCTACTTAGGGACCTGGAATTGACCAATCACAGCAGGCAAAATCAGTCAGCCATATAATAATCTTAATTATGGAAGGGTAGAGTTGTAGAATAACGAAATATATGAATATAGAAATTTTGGACAGTTTAGAAACCTGTTTGTATATGACGCATTAAAAATGTTAAAAATATACTTTTAAAAAGTTAAATATTTATGAAGTTATTACACTGAGTTTTTGGCAACCTTTCCACTGCCTTTATCAGAGAGCGACTAGTGCATAACATGAATTAAAATGCTTAAAATAGTGAATTGTATATAGAAATTGAACTATAGAATATGGATTGAAGTATAAAGTCCAAGAATGTAGGTAACAATGTGGGTTTTAGTTTTCTTTGTGTTTGTTTTAGCCAAAACTGTGAACTTTTAAACTTTCCTCAACATAAATTGCTGATTGCTTTGAGGAAAGAATGAAAGAGTGTTTTTAATTAAACAACCATCTGTGAGAAACAAGGTGAACGTAGGTCCAATTTAACCGTTGGTTATCATTCTAATTCTAATCAGATTGAGGAATCCACTAGAAGTGAATCTCTTATCAGTTGAATTTTGTATATTTCCAATTAAACTATAGACCACTTTCATAAATGGCGGCCATTTTAATATTCTTTTGTCTCTATTCAAATAAGCCTCACTAGCCTTAATGGTTAATGTATTCTTTTGATTTTTCGACTTAAGAACGAGGCTAGTGAGGCTAATTTAGATAAAAACAAGAGAATACTAAAATAGCCACCATTTATGAAAGTGGTCTATGACGTACTGCATGGTGGATCATCATGAATGCACTCTAAAACGTATTTGAAAGAATTACTCGCTTGGTATTTCAATTTTCCTAAGCCTTCGCTTTTTTAGGTTGTCAGTCATTACTTTTTTTTTAATAAAAAAAAGCTGTGTAGTGTATGAAAAAGTAGAAACATTTTTAGCATGTGCTATTCCAAGAAAGTATAGCTTTTGTGCAGAACAAATTTAAAACATAATAAGAGACTGCTATATATACTTGGGAAGGAATCATAAAAAATTAGAAACATGCTAGTTTGTTTTTTAGTTATATTAATGTAGATCGAAATATTAAAATAAGTGAAGTTAAAATAAAGGTCGTTGATGTCTATGTATCGCAGAATTTCTGCTTGGTAAAACCAGCCGGGCAGTTTGTACGTACACACCATTTTAGCATCTGCTATATGTAATGGTAATAGGAATGCCATTTTTTACACAGCACTTAATAAAATAACTGTCCCCAGTGCTTTAGTAATTAAAAAATATGAATAATATTTACTATGTGCTATGATGGTGATCACGAAAAGATATCCATGTGAATCAATGGACGTGAGAAGTTTTGTTCAATATTTAACTTTTTTACAATACTTTTGCACAACAGTTTTCACAATGTTCAAGCTGAACGGAGTAGCAGTATTGGACACGATATTAAATTTTATAGCAGCGCATCCGAGTTCAAGTTTTGTATAAATGTGAATTTAGTTCAAGCGTTCTACACCAATAATTCTTTCCGTACTTAAAAGCTTGCGGTCGAGGAATGACATGCACTCTTTAATCTGTGTGACAAACGGTGGAGAATTGCTTGGATTTCTGAAATGACTACCGCACGCAAAGAAAATTGCACGAGAAACAATTCTTATTTAAGAGTTTGCAATTTAACGGGAATTTTAACCTAGAATCGAAACTAGTTATTAAACAAGCACAGAAACCAATAAATTTTATTGAACGTTGCTTGCATTGCTGTGTCCCTCGTATAAACGTCTGGTACCGGGGGACCTTTATTTAAGAGACCCTGGGTGGCAGGATTTTTTACTGGGGGTCTTTATTCAGGGTTATCCGTGTACGGAGGAGAGTTTATTCTTATTGTAGTATATTTTTAATTTATTTTTTATTATTTTCTGGGGGTCCTGGCGGGGTCCATGGACCCGGTCCGGGTTTAGTCAACACCCGTAGGAAACAAATTACGAAATTTCTTTTAAAAATAGTCAAATGATACCGAAAATCCGAAATATATACATTTCCAAATGCTTTTGTCCCATGTACTGTAAAATTCCAAAATTTTCAATTCAAGTCTTCACTAACTCCCACTAACTTTGTTTTTCTTGAGACTCCTTGTTAAGCAAACACTTTAAATTTTAGAAACGTGTCAGAAACCGAACGTGCCCAACAATTATGGAACTACATTTACACGTAGCAATTAACGAATTTCTTTTCATGCGAGAAAAAAAGTTCTGGTTCCGAACGTTAACTTACTACGCATGCCTGCCTGAGTATATAAACAGTTTACATTCAACTCCTTGTTTTGCGTGTTTCTGTTCAGTCATTTTAGCTCTCATATCATTCGATAGCTAACCTTTAAGTTAAAACTGTTTATCATGGTGCTCACTATTCCTGGAATTCCTGGAAAACTGGAACTTGGAAATTTTCTTCCAGGGCCCTGGAAAACTCCTGAAAAACAGATCATTTCCCTGTACTCCTAGAAAACCCCTGGAATTTTGTGGAATTTCTTTAACAATTTTATAAACAAACCAAAACCTGCAGAAGCATCTGACTCGTGATTGTACTTTTTGTATTTCAGTACCAAGACTCAACTTCAGCAAGTGTTTTTTTTGGTCATTTTTGTTCCGCTTCGCTTCGACGGGAAAGCTGAAGAAATTACTTGATTTTGTTTTGGTTTTGGTGGGAGAATTTGGGGTTGGGTCCAGGGAAAAAAATTTTCTACCCTGGAGAACGCCTGGAAAACTCCCGGAATTCTGTTATCATTCATTGAGCACTATGGTTTATACTATTAGGTTTTCAAATTGGCACGGATAGCGTAATTTACCACTTCAGAAATACATTTGATCACTGGCCGCAGCCGACTCTTTCTGCCCCTAGAAATTCCAAAGCAGCTCAGTCTATGGGTGCGTTTTTTGGTTTTCTCCAAAAACAGAGCAGGCGCGGATTTAGGGGAGGGGCCGGACGGGCCGCAGCCCCCCCTTTCGGTGGGATAGCCAACGTTAATTTTTTTTAAATTCTTTAATTCTGTGAAAGTCTGATGTAACTGCGGTCCAGATAGGTAAAACATGTTTAAAATACGTTGTAAATTGCACTTAGAAAACTGGATATTTTCTGTTATTCATGCTGTTTTTTCTTAAATTGAGACGTGATCAAGCCTCAAGGGTTACGAGACACTGCTTTTAGCGCGGGGCCTGTGTCGGGCCGGAGGAACTCATAACTGGTGCGAATTTTGTCACCTTCCGCAAGCCTTTTCATTTAGGAATTCAATTTGACACGAGGGCTTTGCGGATGGCGGCTTCTCACTCATCGAGAAAAAGATCGGGATCAACAGTTCAGGCACAGCCAAAAATTTTGAACTTCATTCGACCTGCCGTAGTTTTTCCACCCGCAGAGAAAACCCCAAGCAACAGCAGGCTCAAATTGCCAAGAACAGACTCTATCTGAAGTCAATCATCAAGAGTCTGGAGTTTTGTGGGCGGCAGGGCACTGGAATCAGGGGCCATCGAGACGATGCCACACCCGAAGCTCTGAATCAAGGTAATTTCAAAACTTTGACTGACTTCAGGATAGACGCAGGGGACACTGAGCGACATGTGCCCGAAACGCCTCGTATATTTCGAAGACATCCCAGAATGAGTTGTTGATCTGCATGAAGAAATACATTTAGGACGTCACCAGCAGGTGAAAGATGGAGGGGGGTTTTATGGGATAGAGGCGGGCGAAGTCACCATTATATCCAACTGGGAACAACTTGGTCTCGTTATTCACCATCTTCATAATGGCGAGTCCACCGAAAAACTGATCGAATATATAGAAATGCAGACGTGCACTAGGGCAGCAACATGTAGTGCTATCGTGGAAGCACTAAAGAATCTTGGCTTGGATGTGAAGATGTGCAGAGCCCAAACGTAAGATGGCGCAGGAAACATGGCCGGAAGTCAGAATGGTTGCGCTAAAAACGTCTAGAAAGTTTCTCCCAGGGCGTTCTACTTCCACTGCGCAAGCCATGAAGTTAATCTGGCTTTATATCATGCTTTCAAAGTCATGGAAATTCACAACATGACTCGTGCCTTCAAATCGATTGACATATTTTTCAAGTGTTAACCCAAGCGACAGAGGGAATTCGAGAAAAGTATTGTTGCAATTGAGGAGAGGGGGGATAGCGAAGATGAAGAAGGTGGGAACTCGACTGAGGAATTGGACGATGCAGACGACAGTGATTCTGATGATGAAGAATACATGAATGGCGAAGAAAATGACAGTGAAGAAGAGCCAGAACTGATCGACCCAAACAACCCGAGGCTACAGGCGGCTAAGAAAAAGATCAAGGCTCTTTGCGAGACAAGATCGGTAGAGCGCCACAACTCTCTTGAAGCTTCTGTTATGCCTCCGCACCATTTCTGAGAACCGAAACAAAAAGCGGGACTCGAAGTCTAAGACAGAAGCACAAGGGCCCTACCATCAGATAAAGAGGCCTGAATTTATCTGTGCCTTCCAGACAGAACTTTACCTGTTCGGCTACACAAAGGGGCTGAGCCGCTCTCTGCAAGGCAGCACACTTAATGTGGTGAAGGCGTACAGGCAAATTGCCATCGTGCGAGACCAGCTGAAACATGTGGGGAAAGAATGCAAAGGCAGTCTTCTCCAGCTTGTTCGACAAGGCAGAAGAAATGGACAAGAAAGCTGGTGAAAAAATGCGTGTTTCATGCACTTGTGGAAGGCAGACCACGCGGAACAACTCCAGCAGCGTACTTCAGACGCACGGCGTTTCTACCGTTCCTTGATAATCTACTGCAGCATCTGACGACCCGTTTTGATGGCGTTTCAGAAGCAGCACTACGTGGCCTGCTGTTGATTCCTGCCAACATCCACAAAATCGACGAGACATCGCAACAGCGGGTAATAGAGCACTATTCTGTCGATTTACCATCGAGAGCTAGTGCAGTGCAGCAGATGGAGTTGTGGAAACGGCTGTGGGACAGCAGTCAGGATAAGAAATCAGTCCAATCCTTTACCGGAACGTGCGCACAATCTTGAGGCTGTTGTTGATCACTCCAGTGACTAGTGCCACTGTGGAACGTGGAAACTCGTCCCTTCGCTTTGTAAAGAGCCAATTCCGAAGTACCAGTGGAGAGGAGCAGCTAAATGCTCTCTTGCTCCTGTTTATCCACAAGGATATTCCGCTGGATTATGACGCAGTCATTGACGAATTTGTCAAGTCCCACCCCAGGAGGATGACCTTCGTCAATCCCTTGTGTTGAGCTATCTCTACTGACGGAGTAGAGTATAACTGGGACTCACAAGAATAACTTAAAATTTACAGATTATGACTGTGATTCCATCTGAGAACCAGATAACATTTATATGCTATATTTCGACCGAACCGAATAGTATATTGCTTGGATTATCAGTTCTTGATGGAATAGGACAAGCAAATCGCTGTATATATTTTTCTGAGATCTTTATTTTTGTTGATAGAACAGAATAGAACAGCCAAATCACTGTATATAGTATCCCGAGATGTTCTATTGTTCGTGTATAAACAGTCAGGAGTGGCGTTGTTAAATAAAAGTGATATTTGTTGATGAAGGGGGGAGGGGGGTAGTAGACCTGGCCTAAATTTTCCGGCACCCCCTTTCCAAAATTCCTGGATCCGCCCCTGAACAGGGCCAAAAGAATCTGCTGTTAGTTTTCCCCGGATATGATATCAGGCAGTCACAGTCAATACTGTTTTAACTCTTGAACCCAAGAACTAAAACCTCCAATAAAATACGATTCATTTCGTTTGTCTTTAAGGTGACTGAGCACAGTTTAAAAATTTTTGAAACCCTGGACTAGAACATTCCATCTCGCCTCAGTGCTAATAGCTGCATGATGAACCCAAATTTGGTATAAAAGAATAGTTTTACTAGGAAAGTCAGCAAGTCCAGATATGTGTCTTTGTCATTTGATCCCTTTCCATGGCAACGCATCGGATGAAATAATACCAGTAGAAAGCACCTTTTTTCTATTTTGCTGAAAAAAACTGCTCATTAGATTTACACAGATAAACGAGACCTTGACGTTCTCGTGACAGATAAAGTTGACTGACAGAGAGTTATATGATTATTCCATTGGTTGCCTTTTGCAGTATTATATAGTTGACTCTCTGCTTGACTGATCGTTCTCTCTCTTCCAGATCATAATTCTCTTCTTTCCATTTATTGTCGGATTTGGACTTCCATTCTTCCTTTTATTGCATAAGAGAGATTCGGTAAGTGTAGCAGTTTTGCATGATGGAACATGATCCCAAGCAACACAGAGATATTTGGGGCACGATCTTTGTACAAACAAGAAAAAGACAGAAAAACGTCTTTTCTTGGTGGCATGCAGAAGTGCCAGACTGCGTTAATGTTGAAATTTGAATTGGAATAAAAAGAATGAATTAATTTTGCTTCAGGGTTGCCTGTGCCACTCCTTAAACTGCTTGAAATTAACTTCTGTTTTCAAGGGCGCTTGAAAAGCCGTTGAGGTTCGAGAATCGTGCCAAGACTCTTTGAAAACGTCCGTCTCTACATTTTGCTTTGAAGGAAAATATATTCAATTTACTGCGCATTAAACTACTTTAACTATGGACATGTATATCCATCTAAGCCATTTAGTGTGTGGATGAATGAATGAATGGCAACGTTCTTTATCCACGAATTAGTTGGCATTGTTTTTCAAGAAAGCCGTTAAAGGTGTATATATACAAATTAGTTTTAACGTTAAAACAAATTTTGCAGAGAAGTTTAGAAATCGAACTTAGCAGCATAGGATTTAAAGTGCTTAAAGCCATGAACATTCATAATGCAAGAAAAAGTAAACTGTTCAATAGTTTGGCTCTACCGAAGGAAAGGCTATTCTTCACTTTTCTCTTTCTAATTCGCGCGTGGTTATCGAGCATACTCCTTCCAGAATCTTCCCAGAAATTAACCATTCCATTGGGGTTTCTAAGTTCTACAGGAGTTTCCAAGTGATCTGTTCCATTTTTTTTGAAATCAACTTCACTTGATAATTTTTCACACACTGAATGGTTATGCATTTAAGTTTGCTCTCAAGAGATGGAAACTTTCTTGTTCCGTATACAAAATAGTGGTCGCTAAGACAAACAATGTCGCCTGCCGCTTTGAATCTTTGACGGTCAGTAGTTATCAAACAGTCGATAAGAGTCTTAGATTTGTCGGTTATCCGAGTATAATACTTAACTAACTGCGTATATTGATAAACATCATAAAACGACTAGACATGAGTCGCACGTGAGTGTAAAGACCCTTCTGCTGAGACATTGATACCACCAAGCACAATACATTCCCGGTATAT
>JAOBYF010127554.1:0-11240 GCA_025403605.1 Parazoanthus darwini | reverse complement strand
GTCTGTTTCGACTTTTTTCTGTTCTGTGTAGCTTTAGCTTTAAATACCCGTAAAACGGAGCACTGACAGAGGAAGAGGAGTAAAGTGCGCACCGAGGGCCACAAGTTTATTAGTTAATTTAAAACTATCATATGTTACCCTCGTTAAATAAGGTCGCTTTAATACCTATTACATGACGTATCAGCGTCACAGGATTCTTTTTCGTCACGTTACTCTCAGACATGCAGTGCTCAACATTTCATTGACTAAGGGCTACCCAACCTCAATCTAACTGCGCTTTAGTTCCAACAAAATCAAGGACTAAACCTGGCCAATCACTTAACTTTAAATGCCTTTGACTTCATGAGTCTTATGAGTTCTATCTTTTCAATTGGGTGATTCACATATGTGACCAGAACGTAGACCACTTTCATGCTACACCCCAGTGACTGCCATGAACAAAAATTGGGAGTCCACATCACCGATATCCGCCATCAAAAATGTATGACCAGAAAATATGAACAAGTAGAAGGGTGCAAGTCATGCGTGTGAAAACTTTATTTGCATTGTTTCAATGCATCTGCCCCAATAACAGCGCGAAACCGAACTAATTAAACGTCGCAAAAGTGTAGTTTTGCTGTTTTTGAGTGTCGCAGGCTCGAACTTTGAAGCAAAGAAAAAAAAAAACTTTTCCTTTCATAGTTCATCAACCTCGAAATTTTTACCCAGATCGAGCGGTCGAAAGTTACTGACTGAAACGGATCTTGAGTCTTAAGGGCGAGTAAACATAATGTTAAGACTGAACAAGATCAAAGCATGTATACAGAGCGTTCAAACTTCCCCAGATTCGGCGGGTATTAAGTATAGGCTCTTCTCATTTTAGAACAAACTAAAACTGCGAAAGAACTTTGGGCCTTCAGTTTGAACTTAGGTCAAAACTTGAAGTCTTGCGTAAGTCAGTATAGGTATACTAGTCATACAAAATTCAAAGCTGACTTCAATTCTTAGCGTGGAACATTGCTGCATTCCTATTTAATCATCCATTTTCAGAGGTGCAGACATTCACTATAAATAATGTAGTGCAAAACTGACAAGTTAAAGTTGAAATTAATATAGAATTGAACAAACCATTAAAAATATATTAAATTATAATGCACTAGTATGCATTGATTTTCAATGTTACTTTGAATTCATTAGCAAGGTTTCGTTTTGTCGGGCAGTTTTAACTCGTGGGGCTGTCGAGTTTTCAAGTTTTTACCCAAATGTACGATAATCTTTCTCATAAATTAACGATATCACTGATTCACACAGTACATATACACAAACCTTTTGCATGCGTGAGTGGGAGGGTTTTCAATACATTCGTCAATAAAGTATACAGAGTCTGAGAGAAATTGTTTTGGTATCCTACTCAATTGTCTTGGTACAAAGAGTAGTAGTGAAAATCTTGCGCAAATACAAAATGTTACTGAAAGTACACACAAAACACAACACATCGTGAAATGTAAAACTGATTTTTCATTTAATGGCACTGAAAGCAAGAAATGTTGGCGACAAACGAGATAAGTTGAAATACATCATACAAAACACATTTATGCCAGCTGCATAACGATAACTAATGGTAATGAACCATCGTTAAGATCGAAACTGATTTCTTAGTTCTACAGCTGTGATTGAGCACGATAAGTGGTTCTGTTAGCCGTTGGAAGAGACATCTATAGTAATTTATATACTCTATAAAATGATATGCAAACTTAAAGCGGACGGAATTGAAGAAACATTGTTTTGTTCCGCTTTAAATAAACGCTTAATAAATGCATTAGACTTATCAGTTTAATATGGGAAGATGATAAATTCTAATGTGTTATGGTAAAAGATTGAAAGCTGTAAGATTGTGAGAGTTGTTTTTGAGTTTAAATGTTTGCTGAGAATTAAGGAACTGTCGTATAACGTTTTACAATGAGGGGCCTCTGTGTCCGTAATCCCTAATGTTTCAGTAACGATACTGTAGTTACAAACAATTCTCCTTCAAGAGCCGCGGAGCTAAGGGGGCCAACAGGGAAAAATGCCCCCCCCCCCCTCCCACTTTTTTGAAAACTATAGAGTTTAATACTGAGAAAAAGTATTTTTGCTCCACCCTCCCCCCCCCGTCTATGAGTTACTAGTCAGCCCTCCAATTTCAAGGTAGCGCGCAGCCTTGGTGGAATCTAGTTCAACGCACGCATGCGCACAAGGCACCTACTAAGTATAATCAATCGTTCAACTCACGTTGTGGGGTTTGAAGTATCGAAGTATCAGTGTGCTATTGTGTGGAGAGTGGGTCAAGACACGTTCATCGTGCTATGTTAAAAGGCACAATGATGGTGCATGTTTTCCACGCATTATACCCCATCATGGAATACCTTTTCTCCAATCACTGAGACAATAGCTTCCACTGAAAATTTCAAAAGACACGTCTCCCAATAGTTAGATTTTTCTGCAACGACAGTTAGCGGTATATTAGTAATATGAAAATCGTTTTTGTTTATAGATTTTCTTTGCTTAACTGCTAGTGGATTTTTTGTTATTCCATGTACCGGCCTTGTTCGCCGTTTCTTATCATCTTGTATAGTAGGGTTCTTAAATACAGTCGAAGCTCTACGAGCGACCGCTCCTGTAAGCGACCAGCTCCGATAACGACGAAGATTTTGAATTTCCTTTTAACTCTGTAATGGAAAGCTCTCGTAAGCGACCACGTTTTGGAAGCGACCAGCTCAGTTAGCGACCACTTTTGTAGGTTGCCAACAGGGATTATCTACTGTTTTTAAGCTCTTGTAAGCGACCGAGGAGAACTACGTCTTAAACACATGACGTAGTACACAGGTCTATTTCAGTTAAGATATGTTTTAGGAAAATGAAAAATGGCGAATGCCTGACCTTGCAGCCAGGAGAAACGACGCCGTATTCATTTCAAGACTTCACTTTACAAATCATATAGAAATTTTGGCTTTTGACATACTCTGTGCATGTGTTTTGTATCAGTCCCTGTGGTCAGGAATAAGGAAGAGATTTATACGGCTATATACATAACCTGTGTTTTGTTATTGGAAACGTTAGCGTTATATTCTCTTGTTAGAGTTAAACACGTACTGTACCGTCAATTAAGGCTCAGTTCGAAGAATAAATTGTTAAATAAAATACTAGTAATAGCAGTTATTTCGTAGATTTTATAGTAGGCCTTGGCGGATTGTGCTCCTAAAAGTGGCATATTATGCTACTAGCAGTGCTCGAAATTTTACCAAATTATGCCAGAATTCCCAAATTATGCTCCTGATTTCCGAAATTATGCTCACATGATGACGCAGATTCTGTACATACAGGCGCACAATAAGTACACCAAGTTATGTTTTTCAAATAAACTGTTGTTATATATTTATTTGTGTTTTATGGCAGTTTGCCTTGGCCCTCAGCTGTCTAAATTAGCTGCTCACATCACTTAACCCAAGTATTTCAACGGCAAACTTTTTGTTTGCAGTGTTTGTTGGTCAACTGTATATCGTTTGTAATTTGGATTATTACTATTTTGTGCTTCGGATTGAAACCTTTAAACTGTGAGCTTATGGGTAGTAAGCAAATTCCAAACGGACAGATCTCACAATTAACCAGTTACTTAGTATACAATGTTATATGAGTTTTGGATTGTGCAAATGTGCACAAGCGGTGCATAAAACTGGTATGAGGTATCTCTAACAGTCAACCATTTGACTATTAGCTTAAATTGATCACAAGTTGAAATGACTGCTGATGTTCAGTCTAAACAGTTTGAAAATATGTAAATGAAGTAATTCACTAGCAATTCACAGATTTTTTCTTTCTTTCAGAGCCGTATACAAGACAAGAACATGCATGTCCATCTTTTCAAGTCCGGCTTTAAAAATACTTTGCCAAAGTTCTCTACATTTTTCAGTGCGCATTTTGTTTAACAAATTTTAAAAGATCTTGCTGTTAAAGTACGCATCTTGTTCAATGTTGATTCTGAAGCAGATTTCATTGTAAAACGGCAAACGCCAGACATTTTGTGGCCAGATCAAGAACATATTTGCTATCCTGAAAACTAAATCGAAATCTGCACTTTCGTTGAGCAATATTTTCGTTGTAGACGTGTTATTCTGTTCTTTTGAGTGTTAACTGGAGACAAGCCGAGTCGTCAACGCGCTTTACACCGGCCCCCAATAGGAAACTATCCAACAATTTTGCTATTATTGAAAAAAGTATTAAAACTGTTAAAACAGAGGGTGTTTAGATCTTGTTTATATGAAAGGTTTGTTCTAACCACTTTCTCCTGACTTATTTTGACAGCTAGTGATAAAAAGAAACTAGCAGTCTAGATCTTTTATGTTCGACTGCACATCTGATGAATACATTTCAAGAACCAGATAATTGTGACCAAGGCTCAATGTTCTTAATGTTTTCGCAAATTCAGTCTTTGAATAATCTTAAATTGTTATTTTTGAACACATATAAAGCTGCTCTAGTTGAAAACTTGGGTTTTTATGAATCTGAGCCAAAAGCTGGGACCGAGTTTGCTTTATAAAGTTTATCTGAAACTCAGTTTTCTCACAAAGTTTGTTGTTAAACAAAAACGCTTACTATTTTGAAAGTCTACCAAACTTTTTAAAACAGTCTAAATGTGAAAGAGGTCTTTTATTGTTCTGGCAAAAAGACGGTAAGGATTTTCCAACTGAACTGCACATGTGAGTGATTCTTCCGGCATTTTGCTCCATTCAACAAAAGACAATGATTGTACAAGATATCACCTTAGAAAAGATCTACACACACTCGTCGCTGAACGAAACATGTTTTCCAAATACAAACAATATTATGATGTATGAAATGAGATGGAACAATAATGCATATTGATTAATCATGATTAACAAAACTGTTGAATAGAAAGTATACATCAGCTTGATTGTCGGAGGGTCATCATTTCCCCTTCGTCTTGCTCGAAGCTCTTGATTAGGAAACAGAACTTCTATTTAATTAATGTGTCAATTATATTACACATCGCTCGGGATATTAGTATTTGTCAACGAAAGCATGATCTGCGAGGGATATATCTAAAATGCTGCCTTAGGTTGTGTTCATATGGTTTTAGAAAACTTATTTCCTTTACTTAGAAAAATATATAAAACAACGGAACATTTTTGATCAAGAAACTGATAAAGCTATGAAAAGGTTATTTTCCTTCTTTTTCAGTTCTTTTAAAATAAGCTTGTGTTTTAAGATAAAAGTGCAGCTGCTTCGATTTTATTAATAGTGGGATGTAAAGCTATCATGCACTGATAATTCAGTCTATTTGTCTGTTCGTTGAAGAAAGCTTTGTACATTTTATCCACAGTTTAAAATGAGTAAAACAAAAAAAAATATTTCATGAAATAGGCATTTTATCTCGTTTTTAACAAAGATGTTAAAACGTCCGAATTCTTGTTGTGTTTTTTAACGTTATCAAGAAGTCAAACGGCTAAACTTGCAAGGAAGAAGTAAAACTCTGACTTTGGTTCGTCCAAGAAGCTGATTATATATATACAACCAAAATCTGCTGCTCGGACGAACAAAAAATCAAGAAATCAGATTTTTGTGGACTTCTTTTTTAGTTTGTCGATACGGAAAACTATAATATGTTGAAAATGTAGACTTTTCTGGACATAGCGGCAAAAGTTTCTGACAAGATTCTGTTTTGTTTAATAGTTCCCGATTGTTCTCAGTCCGACACCGAGTTTATCCTTGAAAAGCGATTGAAGGTGTGCAAGTCAACTCAAGGACTGTTGTAACACATTTTTTCATATTTTTATTAAAACATTTACTTATTTTCTGGTTCATACTCATTCATGCAGTTATAGATTTCCTAATTCTGCCCATGGCCTTCTCATTCAAGCTGCAGACTTCCTGATAAAGAACGAAGCTTGAGAACTTGTTTATGCATGCAACCGCTATTTTGTCGAAGACACAACGGGTCTGGAAATATAATAAAAGAGTCATTTCAGTTCGAGTATCATAAACATATTCAGTTCGACATATTTGCGATTTATGTTGGTATTGTCTAGTAATCGCATAGACGACAATAGAATTCAGCTGTTTCTCGGATACTCAGCGCTTCCACAAAGATGTCTCCGTTCTCTTTTAGTTTCAAGTGAAGAGATAAAGTTGGGAGTTAGACAAAAACACTTTGTTTAGCAATAAGAATGATAAACGCTTGGTTCACAATTAGAAAGGAAGTAAAAGTTAATGGAAAAGGGGATTTCAGTTTTCGCTTCCTTGGCTACTAACAGATTAATAAAGTCTTATCGAGAAAACAGCATTAATATCAACCATATTTCATCTAAAGTGCTTTATACAAGAGGTAATAAAGCGAATAATTGTCTGTTTTGCATTTGACGTCGGTATTGTTAGCGAAACTTGAGTGTGGCGTTCTCCTACATATAATTATATTGAGGGTTGGGCGGAAACTCCCCCTCGCAGATGTTGTTCCTAAATTAGAACTTATATCATTGAATTAGTTGCGGTCATTTTAATCGATTGCTCTGCAACGTATAAAACAAGATTGAAATCGGTTTTTGCGGTATTCCGGGTGTGTGAGAGAATTCCCGATCGCACGGTTTTGAAGATTGAGCACGATGAAGACAATCAATGTTATTTTGGGGTCAACTTTAGCGTCTTTTCTGTTGTTTGCTATCGTCAAGTCAAGTACAGGTGAAGGTAAGTCATTTGTCAAAGTCAAATCAGTTCTTAAAAGTAAAAAAAGATAATGCCATACATAGTTTTCTTAAACATAAAGCCGTACTTCAATGTTTTCTAAATAGTTTTTATCATGTTTCGAGCTATGTATCAAGTGGCGCCTGCCAAGCCAATTCTTTTTTATTTCAGTTTTCATTGCGATTTGATTTAGGAGCGACATAATCTAATGCTTGTGCGTTTAAATATAGTGTTCAATATTTACTTGGCTAGTTTTGACAAAGTATAAACTCTTGTTCAGTTAAGTGATTCCGTAAAAGTCTAATGCAATTTCTTTTTGAGATAACTATATAAGATAGTTTATTGTGCACGTGCATACTGGCCGATTTTGTGTCGGGAGAGTTTCCGACAAGCTACGACAACATCGGAGTTTGTCGGGAAAAACGTAAACAAGTTTTAAAGATTTTAAGACGTCCTGACGGATCTTGTCGACTATAGTGTGGGGTGATCCCCCGAAACTTTGTCGAGCCGGAGAAGATCCTTAAATAAAGTGCTGCAATTCTACCTGTGTTTTTGCAATGCGAAACAAAATTTTAGACAAAAAAACTGGCTAGCGTGTGATGAGCTGTGAAGCCAGTCAGATTTAGCTCTGACCAAAAGACAGCAATCTCCTAGCAAAAACCGGCTAGTATGAGTTTGCTCTGACAAATTAAAGGGCTAACGCTCGGAATGTCATGCAGCTTTAACACCCAACCTAACGGCGAAAAATATACCATATCAGCCTTTGTTGATCAAACCCATAGTGTGAGAATGGCTTTACAAAGTACAGTATTAACTGAAACAATAAATGTTTTGCAGGAATCAATAACTCAATAGTTTAAGTTTAAACGGCATTATTTCCTACGGTTCTGACCACTTCTTTTTTTTTTGGATTGGCCGACGGATACCTTTATGCTCAAATTAGGGGCTTGTTGTGAGAGTTTTGTTTGTTCTCGTTTTGAAACCTAACGTGTTTTCATATGGGTACTTCAGTTGTCTCCAAAAAAGATGTTTGAACAGATAAATTTTACTGCCGGCTACTCGTTATTATCATAAACAGTGCAGTAAGTAACGAAAAAACTCAAAGGCTACTTGTATTGAGAAGCAGTATTCCGTTTAATATCCCAATATCCGTGATGACTCTTTTTCCCAAAGAACCGTTATATTGCTCTTTAATTTGACAAGCCCGACGGACCAGCTGTACAGTGTCACCACGGGCTCCAATTGAGTGATATTATCAGATAATGAGAAACGTCTTATGTGTTAGTACATGTTTGTTCCTGTCTTTGAAGTTGCGGCCTTGCAACACCTAGACTTGCTCATCACATTTAGTGTCATTACACAAACTGCAGTTAATTGCATGCCAAGAAAACGAAATTACAACATTGCTTACATTAAGCGTAATTAAGTGGGTTAAGCACAATTAAGTGGGTGTTTGTATAATGGTCGCTTCCTTTGAGATGTAATTTATTGACGTTTTAATTCTTTATCTATGAGACAGGATTCTTCTTAGATTGGATCAAAGCTTCCAACAATGCTTTAGGACTATTTCTCAAAAGCTTTGCTGGTCGCACAAGGAGGCAACATGTTACAACATTCATTGTCAAAAACTCTCTAAAAGTTTATTAAATAATTTCAGAGAATCGTATAGTAGAAATGTTTGTAGTTGAAAAGAATCTCAAAAGCAATTCACAGAGTTTATTGTTGGCATTTCCAGATTTCTGCGAAACTAACAAATAGTAAAATAGGACCATTTTTATACATTGGGGACGAATCGTTACTTCATAACTCGTTTGTATGCCCTTAACCAAAGGGGATGATCCGTACAGCATGTTCCATTGCTGTGAGATGTTCCTCATATATACGTCTGTGATTTTTTCTTTTATAAAAACCAGATAATTTTCGTCGAGACTGATTGTTCATAATTTTTTTGGCAAATTTTGTTGCAAATTGCTCTTAAACTGTTATTGTTTCTAAACACCGAATAACTGTACCCTAGATTGTTCTTATTGCTACACATAATAAAACAAACATGCAGATGGTATTTTATGGGTTAAATCATGCACATAATTGGTTTGAGTTTCTTTGTACTGTATTAAAAGCATTTAAATGCACCATTCTCGACAAATTGTTTTATTATCTTGATAAACTAACCTGGACACAAAAAGCAATGTTTTTACTTCCTTTTTACAGACTTTTCTTTCGATGATAGCACGCGCGACTTGGAAGACGAAGCTGTGTTACAAAGTAAGTAAAATGTACATTAAGGCCTTTATTTCTCAACTTGTTGTTCTCCAAGCAATGAACACAGAATTTACTCATGCTCAAAAGGAAAACACAAGGGACGAGCGGCACGTTCATCAGAACCTCGTGGAAAGCACTACATAATTAACTTATACTTTATCAATTCAAAGCGTCTTTTGAAAGGTGAAAAGGAGAATTCTGGCGCGAAATCTCAACTTTATCCCAAATTGAAAGGCGCAGTTATATGTTGCGAACATCAGGTAAAACTTAAAATGTAGCATTTCTAAAATACAATTTAATCAGCAATGATTTAATCATGAAGTGCGGAGGTTTCAGGGAAAATATTGATCTATGTTTTGTACAGTTGATTTGTTGTGGTTTTGTAGTACTTTTTTGTTGTTTTTTTTAATTTAATGGTATGTTTTTTTAACTACTGCAGGACGAGGCATCTTATCTCTTATTTGGAGCAAGGTATATACAATGTATTTATTATTATTATTATTATTATTATTATTATTATTATTTAAAGATTCGCCCAAAGGACATGTGACATTACAATAGCCTCCTACGAGGTAACTCACCACGTAAAAATATACAGCTAACCGAGCCCTGAAAAAAAACTTAAAATCTTAAAGAAAGACTTAAATATATACTTGAGTAATCGCAAGATCTAACGCATTGATCAATTTTTATCTTGCACTTTCGCTTGCATTTTCCTGCAATCCACGTGAAAACAGAACGGGAAGAAAAAAGAAAACTTTTCGTTTGCTTGTGTCACTCATAAAAACCAAGCATCATGGAGCAGAAAAAAGACTGCATTGTTTGTTTTGATTGTCAACAGTATAGCGCTCTTTTTGGCTGCAGATTTTCACTTTTGGTTTAAGTCTGTGTTTTTCTTTATGATCAGCAAAAAAATGGATCAATGTACTGGGTTTCCCTGGGTTTTCTTGTATTATATAGATACACATACTTGTGAAGATTTTTTCGATTATAGGTATTCTATAAGTTCGGTTAAAACGTTTCAAGATAAATAAAGCTTTAATCATAAAATAAAACAAGAGCCTACCTGTAGCCTATATCGGGCCTTACCAGAAATAGATTGCGGCATATTACTTTTCGGTCTCACTTGCTCGCTGCAACTTGTGCAATATTTAGAAACGAAATATGAACCGGCTTACATCAAGTGAAACAGAACTGATTTTTAAATCTCTGATTAAAATCTCAATATGTGTGCGAGATTGGCACAGTTGGTAAGATCTCTGAATGCCAACCAGAAGGTCCTGGGTTCAATCCTCGGCCTGGCCGAGGGTTGAACTTTGGGCGACCTTTTTTCGCCGCTCCGTTCGTAAAAGAGAAAAAATTTCTTGGCACGTCCTTGGGTCCAATTTAATCTAGTCTAATCTAACTTAGTCTATACATTTACAGAGTACTCTTTTCTCGAAACGGTGATCAAATCTATTTCATACACAAAAACTACAATTTATAAGCAAAAATTTGTGTCTAGCGTGTCTAAGGATCATGTGATCGCTCACACCATGGTCAAATACCAGCTTTGCGGATTACTAAGCTTATAAAGTATCACTGGTTATGACCACTGGAGTGAAAGCGTTAGAAATGAAACCGGTTTAAACTTGTTTGCTATGTATGTTTTCCGTGCATAGTTAAAGCTTTGCGCATGCTCAAAAGAAAAGCGGCAAGATTTCGGAGGAGCCTAAATTTTGCGACGGTCGCGCATTTTCACCTGCAAGGTATCGTATACATTTGCCTGGTTCCTCACAGCTCCTTTTCATCAATCATTGCAGAGCAAAAATTGAGTATCAACAAAACAAAGGTTTTTCTTAAACCGCAATAATCGACTTCAGGTACTCTTTGTACTGTATCAGAAGAAACTAAAACTGGGGGGTGTTTGTAATAAGTCAATATCCTCACATATGTATTTAAACGTGGTATTTTTTCACTTCCTTTTTGCATATGTCAAATTTTTTAGCGAAACAGCTGTATAGTATAACGCTCTTGCCCAATAACAGAAGCAAACTTTTACTGTCCACCAGGTCACTTATATTGGGTCATTACTGAGGTCAAAAGTTTTGACCTGTTCCCTTATTGGCTCAGCAAACAGGCGGCCCAATCACTCAACAAGTTTATTTTTATGCCTACAGTGTAAATGCCAACCTGGAACGAAGGATGGTGTGCAAGTTCGAGTGTTCTTCTGCCAAGAAAAGCCGTGTCACTTTGTACGCTTCCGCCCTCCCCCGCCCCAAAAAATG
>JAOBYF010127443.1:0-11241 GCA_025403605.1 Parazoanthus darwini | reverse complement strand
GGGGGGGGCGAAAGGGATACCGGACTTTTGGAAAGGCTCAAAAACAATATCTGTGCTCCGAAACAATATTTTTCCAGTTTTTTGTCCTATAAAATATTTGCAAAAATCTCAGGAAAGAGGTCACGAGTCAATTGGTCATGAGTCAATGGATCATGAGTTGTGAGTCAATAGGTCATGAGTCAATCAGTCAAGAGTCAATGGATCGTGACTTATGAGTCAATAGGTCACGAGCCAATGGGTCACGAGTCAATGGATCATGAGTTATGAGTCAATAGGTCACGAGTCAATGGGTCATGAGTCAATGGATCATGAGTTATAAGTCAATAGGTCATGAGTCAATCAGTCAAGAGTCAATGGATCGTGAGTTATGAATCAAGGAGTCATGAGTCAATTGGTCATAAGTCAATAAGTATTTAATCATTCACGGGTCATGAATTATGAGTCAATGGGCCACGAGTCATTAAGTCACGGGTGATTGTTTGTGTTTTTCTTTTTCCAAGCTAGTATTAGTTTATTAGACGATCAAAATTATGTAACGTAAAACCCCATGTTAAAGCCCCCCGGTTATAAACCCCCATGTATAAGCCCGGTTACAAGCAACCCCGCATATAACCCTCCGGTATTTAGGGGTTTCTAATATGATTCGGTTATTAGTGCTCCTTTGTACTTTCTAAGAGTACAAACGCAGCTTGGAACTGATTTCAATCAAACTATAGATAATAATTGGGCTTTATACGCATTTATATCAAAATGACTCAGTGACTTATAAAAATGTATTTTAACCCTATTCTACGCGGATTGTTTTGGGGGGTTCCTGCTCATGGTTCTTGCTTACGAGATTAAATACGCCCAGGCTTCAATGTGGGATTTTAGGCCATTTTACGGTAGAATTCGACTAACGACGCACAACTTGTTGCCACACATAAATCCCATGATAGCTTGCAGCGGTCTCTAGGCATGTTATGCCTGTATTTCACTTTCTTTTCTGATTTATTCAAAATAGGTTACGAATGCTTGTGGACTTTCGGCGACAGCAAGAAAAACAAAACGTCATATTTGGACCACGGCAAAGCTATGTCTCATCTTTATGCAACACCCGGAAGGTTTAATGTCACGGTATCTTGCAAAAACAAACTGGGACAGAAAACAAGCAGCGCCGTGGCACACATACAAGAGGCGGTTGGTCCAGTAACAGTCACAGTTACCTGCCACACAAAGTTTAGTGAATGTTTTCAGTACAATGAAGTAGTCGTCTCAGCAACTACAACTTCAGGCACCGAATTTACCATTGATTTTAATATGGGTAACGGTGCCATCTTGTCCAGATTTTCCCTATTTTCGTCAAACGTAACTTACCAGTACAAAAACAACAGCTATGGAACCATGGTGATAAACGTAACCGCTTATAACGGGGTCAGCTCTCAAACAGCCACTACAGAAGTCGTAGTGAAGCAACTTACAGCAATTGGTGAGATGAAACTCAGCTGCCCTGCAGTACAACTGGGTGACACCACCAGTTGTTTGCTTATCGTCACACAAGGAACAGGTAATATGTATGATCGTATAAAATAACCCATACGCAGTTATGTGAGAACAGAGGTATATCTCGATCCATCTCCTCTCTACCATATATGTGCACCCCGTCTTTAAATGAATTGGCCACTCTATAAAAGGAAAGAGGCTTAAAACCGTCTATCCATACTATGTATCCCATACACCTAGCAATGTTGCAAATGCTAATTTTGTGTTTAAAAACAATGCGCAATCATTAGTGGGTACAAAATCTGCTGTATTTAGGGCAACTGTAGTTTCTTAAGCGAAATAAAGCAACAGTTCTTGTGCAAACACAACTGCTTAAAGACCGGACTGTTTTACACACAAACTCGTGCAAGCTATATATACAAACAAATAGAAAAGATTCCTGTGACGCAGATACTTAAAAATTTATCTATTGTAAACTCCTGCAAAAATTAGAACGGGTCTATTAAGATTTTGAATTGTATCGATCAAGTTGTTGTTTGTTGTAAACCAATGAGCACACCGTACAGCCGCACAGCTTTTCTGCTCTAATCTTTCTGAATTTTTCTCCACAAATACCCTCACACTGTCATTTAATTCATCATTCAAGAAATGAGAATAGGACGGGAACCACTTAACCAAACGGCCCCAGAAAGCATTGCTACAAATGCTAATTTTACAAGAACGAACAAAACACAATAATTAGCGGGTACAAACCGCTATGAGTTTCGGACAACAGGTTTTCCTTATCACACTGCTTTTCAGATGAGATAAAGTCTCATGCACTGTGCAAAAACAATAGCGTTCGGAAGATTAATAGTGAGGAATTGACGTGTAAAACATTCGTTGGAGAACTGCCTTCTGAGATCGTTTGGGTAGAAAGACTAAGTCGTTATGTAGATTCAGGAGAGACCTATGTATCGTTACACAGGTATACCACAAAAACCTTGTACTGTAGTGCAATTTTAACAGTAGACCTTACGGATAATGACGTCAGTAGACCTGATGCTTTAGTTATATTCCAGTCTGAGAAGTTAAGAATCAAATCGAGATGGCGAAATATTTCTCGAATTGTTTCTTCATTTTATTGAGTTTTATTTTTGCACTGAATAGTTCTCGTTAATTTAAAAGATTTTAGGATATTTGTTTGACAGATTTAAGTGTCACACCTTGTTTTCGAAATACATAAAATTACATTTTGTATCGCTGATGAACAGGTTGTGCCACGATTGCATTTCTAGTACTTATCAATTGCGTCCATAAAACTGTTAAAAAATCATTGTGGCATATTCAACAGGCTACGAGTGTTTGTGGAGTTTTGACGACGGTACAGCTGAAAACACGTCCTATACACAAGAAGGTCAATCTATGTCGCATAATTTCACGTCACCGGCAAGATATAATATCACAGTCTTGTGCAGTAATCACCTTGGATGGAAATCAACTCATACCATCGCATCAGTTGATATTCCTGTAGGAACGTTGAATATAACACCAGCAACTCAATTTCCTTCTGTTCATTCTAACACTGAGTTTGATATAACAATAAAAGGAGCAGGCACAGGGTCGTGCTTCGTTATAGATTTCGGAGATAGTCATAAGCTTGGATATGCCGTTTCTCCAGTTTGCGAGTCGCAATTTCCCGGAGTAGCGTTTTCACTTCTACCAAACTACACTAGCCCTGCAGCTGAGATACGACTGAGAGACGTTAATGTATATAAATTGCCTTCATCTTACACCATCACTTTCGAAGCGTCCAACTCAATTTCAAAACAGAGCTTTCGTACCAAAGTGTTTGTGTTGTCTGATCGTTGTACGCAACCGAGCTCTCAAATAAAGTATATTGGCCAAACTGTGTTTGAATCCACTCCCATATATCGCTCGTTAACGTTTACCCTTTACACTGACAATTCCATTGACTGCCCTGCGGCGAGTGGTGTAAGCTTCAAATGGCAGTTTTTAAGACTTGAAAACAGAACAACAGATTTGTTCAATAACGTGAAGAACGAGTCTGGAAGTTCACCAGATCTTGCTGTAGCAAAACGTTCTTTAGAGTACGGCGTTTACAAAATAACCCTAATATTGACACTCAGTGAAACATTTGGCGTGTCAACATCCGCCTCGGGATACATTGAGATTATAAAGTCTCCGCTTGTTGCCAAGATTAACGGAGGTTCGATGCTGAGGAGAGGATTCGAAGCCTTTATTCAAATGGATGGATCGCTTTCAAACGACCCAGACGTGGAGCCTGGTGAAGACAAAGATTTAGTTTACACGTGGGTATGCATTGACATCACTAACAAAAACGTCACAGCTGAAAACGCTATAAACCTCTTGGTCGACGGCACCATGCCTCCCAAAAATATGGAGGGCAGGTGCTTCAAAGACGCTGCTAGTCGGTTGGAAGGTCATCTTCCCAAAGTTGTGATGGACTCTAAATATCTCAAATCAACTGGAAAAGAACTTGTAGAGATGGTCCTAATTGTCATTGTCAACAAAGATGATCGAGTGGCAAATCATTCACAGTTTTTAGAACAAGTTGTGGGGAAACCACCGTCGCTTTCAACTGAGTAAGTTTCCTGCACAATATGACACGTACATATAATGTGCACTGTAGGTGAATTTCCGATGTCTTCAATGCTTAGAATTAATGACTCATGTGAATGGTTAAGCAAAAACTCAACTTCAAGCTTCGGACAAAACCAGTCAGAAATTAATTGCACTTGGATCAATTAGTATTCACCAAACGTTTGAGCTAATCTGGAATAAAAAAGCGTCTAAATGCTTTCGAATTTACACAGATTTGACTGGGAGGTGGGCGGCACAAATTGCCTCAGCCATGCATACAATCTTTACATTTTTAATGGTTTTAAAAGACACATTACTGCAAAAAAAGTGCCATGCATGCTTTTCCGATTTATGGACACGTTTTGTTTGAGTAGTGATATTTTGTTTATGTACAATATTCTGATTACGTCATAAGATTCGCCTATAACGAGTGTAAAAGGAAACTTTAACAAGATATCAA
Source organism: Parazoanthus darwini (assembly GCA_025403605.1). Lineage (NCBI taxonomy): Eukaryota > Metazoa > Cnidaria > Anthozoa > Zoantharia > Parazoanthidae > Parazoanthus > Parazoanthus darwini. Next base: position 6,695 of record JAOBYF010127443.1, on the reverse strand, counting down.
CAAATGAAGTTGCCTTTTTTCACTACTTCGATGCAGATTTTTTATTGAAAAAGATAAAAATATTGAAGTTTTAGCTGAGAAAAGTTCAGTCATTTGAGTTAAGCTTTATTCATGAACTGATCAGTTGATTGATAGGAGCCCTTTGTTTTGAAACGTTGACTCCAAAAATTCTCGTTTGGTAGGCAAGTTGTCTTGTTCGTCAATCAAAAAATGTACATTTGATTTTGTCCCCCATTAATCCCACAACATAACTGCGTAATGCACACTTTGAAGTTGTGAAATGCATTAGCTTGTCGGAGTATCAAAATAGCTCAAGGGTGTTAATATTTCAAAGTAATCGGTTTGAAAATGGCGTAATAACAAGAATAATAAGGTAGTTTCAAAATAATTTCAATTTGGAGATGAAGACAAAGCTGCAAAAGCAAAGCTAAAAAGTGCTCAAGTAAAATGTATTGTCAAAGCTTTCACTCTTGAAAATGAATTAACATTTTATAGGAATAAGGCTTTCTCTCTTTATTCAAGAATCAAACCAAATCAGGAGTGTCAATTCTTCAAAAGACGTACTTTGAGAAAACTCTCTGTGACGTAATATTAACTAAAAATAACACTTTATTTCTTCGCTTGAAGATGTAAACAAAACTGCAAAGACAAAGTTAATGTCCAAGAAATGACGTCTTTGGTCTCTGCCTGCTACGAATTCTGTTCGCAAAAAGCGGCTATTTCCTGGCATATGTTTGAAGAAATTGGAAAAGATAAAGAAGGTCAAATTATATGGTTTAAAGATCCCAAACTTGGTGTGAAAATCAAGACCAAACTTACCTCATCCGGAATCGCCGTGGACGCAAATAGACTACAACCATGTTCAAAATACAGAATCCGAATAGAAGGCGACGTCGGCACGGGACTTCCCGGCTTAGCCGAGTATGCCTTTATAACAGACTGCCCTCCAAGCGGCGGGAAATGTACAGTTGATAGAAGAGAAGGCGTTGCCATGGAAACGGCGTTTGAATTCAGCTGTCAAGGATGGACAGATGAGGATCTTCCTCTTAAATATGAATTTCGTATCCAAGACGCTGAGGACTTTTCGCCCATTCTGTACGAAGGTCGAGATGGCTCCAAGCGACTTTTCTTACCCGCAGGAGATCCAGAAAAAAATTACGAGGTCACAGTGCTGCTACGTGTGTACGATACATTCAGGGCCTATAACGAGACAAAAATTAACTTGCAGGTAAATTATTTTATTTTCCTACATACAACAGCGTTGATGGCATATTTTTAAAAAAAATAAAATTTACAGTTATCGTTTCTGAAACTCTTTTATGTTGACAATTTTTCTCAATGATATATTTACAGGTAATCAAACAGTTATACAATCATGCGACATTATCATACAGCATGCAGTGCTGGTGTAACAAAAAAAAGCCATTTCTTACATATTGACTATTTTGAAAACTGTTAACGCCAACCAACGCCAACGTTAACCGCCTGCACGTATACTACGGAACAAAGGAAAGGTTATCTTTTTACAGCTTGTTTGCGTAATCCTTTTATATACATTTTACAATACTTAGTTTATGTTATGTTACTTTTCGCTATATTATATTACAACAATATTAAATTGCGTTATAACTACAATACGTAACATAACTATAAATAGCAATACATTAGAAATTGCAATTAGCAATTAGTAGTTTGAAGAAAAATTCTGTGGAGACTACTATTAGAGCAATATACAATTATCATTATTATTGTTGTTGATATTATTACTATTGTTAGATATTTTATTATTATTGTTATTATTATTATTATTATTATTATTATTATTATTATCATCATTATTATTTATGTTGTTACTTTTGAAACCATTGTGCTGTATGTGATTATGATTCTGGTGAAACATAACACCCAAAACGTCTTAGAAATTGATTGATAATTCAGTTTTCTTGCAGATTAAACTACCGAACGTCGGTGTGTCTGGAATCCTAAAGTGGTTAGACGACATGGTAGCGTCTGGCAGCAGCCCAATGAACGTAGCTCTCAAAAACCAAGACACACAGACCTTTTTGCAGTTCGTTTCAGGGGCAAATAAGATTCTTGAATCAGAACCTTTAACAGATCAGAACAAGGAAATCAAAGGGAAGGTATATGTCAAGGCTTTTCCATGGCTTTGCCCTGATGATCAAAGTTTTACTGACAAGAAACTAACTAAAATATCTGAGAACGGGCACTGTTCAGATACTAATCAAGGTTTTTCAAGATTCAAGGGGACGGATGGTTTGTCTAAAGCTGTGGTTAAGTAGGATAGTAACTATTTGTCTTGTTATGGATTATCTTACTTGATGTTCCGGGCTGGAACTCAAAGTAATAGAATTGTAATAAATAATTAATAATCATAAGTGATAAAATATATCGCAGAAGAGATTTACCAATGGAATAGTATGTTGGTTTTTTATTTCATTTTCTTTGGATGACTTCTGAAAAAACATAAAAGTATCCTATTAATTTATTGATTAGTAGAACTATTTTGTACTAATTTCAAAACGGATGGAAATTATTGCACCCCCGTGGGCATGCAATTAGTATATAACTTACTAATTAGTCTTTTTAGTAACAATTTCCAATTAAATAAATAACTTTGCTATTTGGGATTTTTCAGTGTTTTTTTGTTTGTTTTTTAAATTATTTCAAGAAATTAAAACAAAACATTTTTAGACGTCGAGACTAAGACTAAGAAATTAATGAAAAGAAAACTAAAAAAAGATTTCACAGCCTTTTTTCAAAATTCTGAAAGCAAAACCCAACTTACATATTTTTCTGATGACTCAAGTATTTTGCGCCACCCACCCATTCCTGGCTACAGTAGCTAAAAAGAATTTGGCGATTGGTCGATCTTTACTAAACTTCAGGTCCAAAAAACCTGGATGAGCCCAATCAGTGCCCTTTTTCTTTTAAGGTTTAATTGTGCAAACTGTCACGCTGATAAGTAACGTCACCATAACGGTCAACTTCCCACTTTTACTTTCATTCGATCTCTTACCGAGATATATGAAAACCATCTTTCTAGATACGCGAAAGTGTCACACTGAAGATTGGGGAGGTACCAGCGGCGACTTTGGAGAAGTCAAAACAAGTAGCTACAGCTTTGGCGCGGACCACAAACAGAGTCGAAGAGGTTTCTCTAGCAGCCGCGGTATGGAACAGATAGCAAAAGAATTACCCGACGATCTGTAAAAAAATTAAAAGTTTTGTACAATGGAAGAAGTATTTCATAATGTATAATTGTTTCAAGTCCTCATTGTTGCAGTATTTTTTTTTGTTAGGTACCAACATTTTGAAACATCTTCGAACATTTAAGGCATTTCCGTTGCTTTGTTTAGCTTTTGCCTTTGCTTTAGTTAAATATTTAATAAAATAAATCATTTACAAAACCTTTTATCTATCAACAGTGCTCTATTGATCTTCACTTGAACCCATAAGGCCATAGGCAATGTTTGAATATAAAATTCAAAAGTCACCTCCAAGTTAGACTTGATACAAGCATGTTTTGCACAATGATATGCGACTTAGGAAAAAGGCGATTTTGAAGACTGGGTTTTCATAACAGATTGTTTTGGTTTCCCTTAGTTTAACTTCGATCGGACACAACTTGTATACCTGACTCTTATGAATATAGAATAATATACATAGTCATGCGCTATGGAACAAACGAACTTATAGAGACACTGCCATGTAGTAATTTAGCTCAGTACTTAGTAGACACATATCGAGAGTTAGTAATTTAGCTACGTACTTTGCTGAACACGAATGCTTCCCATGATTTTCCAAACGGTTCCGAGTTTGCACATGCCTTTTGGCATCTAATTAGCATATGACCCACGACTTAACTTTCATACAAGAAATGGTCAACTAATTTGATGCTGTTGCCATGGTAACAAACGCAATCCGTCATCTTGAATTTCCGGCTTTTGTTATTTTGATTAACTTTGCGATTTGTTATTGGAAGTAGTACGAAGTCGTGATTTTATAGTCTAAAACTGTCTTAACAAAGAATTGATACATTTCAAAACGTTAACAAAAATGTAACAACTTACCCGATGCTAACAATCTGCTTAACTTTACAAGGCCGCTGCAACCAACAAGATGAACCAGATCGCCTCTAATTTTATGTCCGCTTCAAGTGATTCCGGTCCCATGACAGTGGCTGAAGCAGCAAGAGATATTCTGGGCAGCATTGGTAACGTCATGAAAATATACTCCACATCAACAAATTCGGAAATTATGGCAAATGTAGGAGCAATGAAATAACTACTACTACTACTACTACTACTACTACTACTACTACTAATAATAATAATAATAATAATAATTTATTTATAACAATAAGAATAAGAATAGCTTTATTGTACAATCCATTAATTGGCTCTTCCTCTATAAAATTACACTACTATTGAGTTATATAAAACTAGATTCCAATATGTCATTTCAAAAATGGTGAAGGGCGATATAGCGGCTTCCACAAGATAATGTAACTTTTATTATGTTTATTTATCTATCCATGCATCCTTCTATTTATTTAACTATTCATTCAATCATTTATTCATTCATTTGCTTGTTTTTTTGTTTTGTATATCTGCTTGATTTTTTAAAAGGTACGTTTAGATATAAGCTAAGTTAACCTAATTTTTACTCACTGAAAACACCTCATTTCAAACCGTCATATCTTCGATCTGCCTGGTCCTAATGTGATTTCTTCAAAACCTGCGAATTTTGTACTTATTTTTTTTAAAGCGATCAAGTTAAGCAATCCTCTTCAGGTTAAAAATCGAAGTTAAAGCTGGTGTCTGCATGTTACGACCTGTTAAAAATCCATTTAGCATCAGTTTTTAAGAGAACTTCTAGTGTTATTTCCGGCCTTAATTAATCAATTAACAAACACACGCCATTACACATTAATTAGTTGTACTACAGTCATCTTAAAAAACTGACATTTTTTATGAACTTCGACCTATTCTGCGTTCTTGGGCGATTAGAGGAGGAAGGTCTTTGAAAGGGGGAGATAGATAGAATAGACTTTGGAGCAAATGTGATTTATTAACTTACAACACTTTAACAACAACGTGGTACCGAAATCAATCCGAAGTATTGGCCCAGAACAATTGTACCCCTAAATAATTACAAGAAAAACTACTTACGACCATTTATGTTTCAGTGCAAAAATTAAACGAACATTTAGTCTAAAATCTGTCAAAAAAAATTTTGAGCATATGCCATGATTTTGCATTAGTAGCAGCAAATTGGCGAACTTATTTGATCTTTACTGGCAGATCCATCATTTAAAACTGACGGTCTTCAAAGAGTTGTAATGCAATCTCTAGCACTTTATGCAATAAAATTAAAGTTTGTTTTTCTCAGTAAAATATTATAACCCTACTTTTAACTTACACTAAAAAAACTTTCTTTTTTCTCAAAATTAATCTATCGCCTTTCACAGATCTTCTCGTTGCTACAGCAACTGTATTTATAATTGATACTTTTATCAAACTGGTTGCTTTCGTTTCTGAAAATGTAGTTTAGTTTCAATAGTTTCCGTAGGTATCAGATCTAGCGGCCTAAGACCATTTTTAAATTTTTTACAATTTTCAAGCATTTAAGATATCTTTTGACGTCATTAAGAAATCTATGATGGCGCGTTTGTGACGTCACCTAACATTATAGGTCAGTTCATAAATTATAATAAGATAAATAGTCTACTAAATAATTAAACTGAAAGTTTACACGATGCTAGCTGCTATGTTAAAGAATTTAAGGAGTGATCGATCATCCGATATGCCCTTGTGTTTTAGATTAAAAAAGCTCGGTAAAGAATTCTAGTTTTATTGAAACATCCTTATCTTGGTACAAGCATACACACTACCATAGCATTTAAAATATAAATGTCTTTGTGTTAATGCCGTTATTCGTAATGCCCTCGTTTTCTCTGTTTTTCCCCAGTCAAAAGAAGCTGTATCAAGCTTATCTGTAAGTGTTAATACAATCGGAGAAGTTGTTTTCTCCAAAAAAATCGTGGATGAAGAAGACACAGCGATACGCACCGAAAAGTTAAAGATGACAATGGCAAAACGATCGCCAGGGGCGATGACTGAGACGCCAGTCTTCGCTGGAGAGGCGGCATTCTATATGTCCTCCATGGCTAACGGGAACTTTTTTAATAAACAAAAGACCAGTGCAGTAGAAGCCAAGGTATAATGTCTTAAATTTTCTTAAAAGGACAGCAGTGCAAAAGTAGTAAAATATGTACACAGTCACAGACACAACAGACTTGTTTTTGGAAAACAATCATGCAGAAAGTTTGTTTCACGTGAAGGCAACACAGTTATAGGAAGAAGCGAGCTGACAAAAAGGTAGGAGGTATCAAATAAGCAAAAATGCACTTGTCAGTCGTGATCAATATTGAGCTCGCGAGAGAAGCGAAGATGCGGGGAAAACATGGGACAATCTCTGCTCATTCTCGCAAGAACAAGGGTTGGGCATTTAATCAAGTTTTGGAGTACAACCAAGAAAAGTCACTTAAACTGGCCACGTTTACCTTGCCTTAAGGTGACTGAACACAGTTTTCAATTGTTTGAGTACCTGTACTTCAACATGGCTTTACTTCTCATTGCTAATAGCTGTCGAGCCCAAATTTGGTACAATTG